>CM068827.1:80816194-81011194 GCA_028554795.2 Sinohyriopsis cumingii
TCAAAAAAATAGGGAGATTGGGACCTCAAATCAGGAGGTTTTTCATGATATTTTTAAGCCTCGTTTTCACTGAATATTGACTGATCATCCAGGTCAAATATGAGTGAAATTCACAAAGGATACGCATTTTCTCCCTGTGACATGCCTTATTTTTCCCCAAGACATGACCTCTTTTTATGTTCTGGTCACTAAAGGTTAGTCTTACGTAAACAAGCAAGAAAGCCAGTGTGACTAAATAACATTTTAATCCTTATCATTGCAATTTTATCTTCTGGAAACAACTGGCCCTCCAACATAATTCAAAGAAACCATCTTCTACAGTGTGTGTTATGTAAGCACCAGCAGTTGATTGGTAAATAAATGGTGCCCTATTTTGTTGTAACTAGTGGTGCTTAAATACGCAGTTACTGTATATGTGGCAGATATTTTTCCCATGCATTATATCCCACTTTATTTCCTCTTTTTCAACTCGGAAAAGGCAATTAATATTGTTTACTAAATAACAATAATTTTAAATTAGCTTTTTGAGGGCACATTAGCTACATAGTATGTTTCTCCATTCCTTCTTTTAATTTAATGATGGTAATTAATGTTGATATATACAGTACAGCAATGCCTGGTGTTCATTCATGTAAGTTTCTTTGGTGGGAATAGAGATACTGAAGCATTCATAGTGATCACTCATGGGATTGAAACTAATTGCTGACAGTTTTATTGTTGTTTATTTTTTGTTGTTTTTATTTTCAGATTTTAGTATTGTGTAGAGTTAAAAAAATTTGTATCATGTGAATAATTCTTGAACTTACCAATCTATTTACTGTCGAAACAAAATCTTTTTAGTGTGATAACATCACAAAAATATTCACGGGTGATAAAATAGAACATGACTTATGTGGATTGCATAGATATATCTATTTATATAGGAATTTTTTTTGAGAAATGAAAATCAACAGACATAATGTAATAATTGGGAGTTCTTTGCAAAAATAGGAGACACTATGAAATCATGAGGTAGGTGTGGAACAACCCTTAAACGGGGAGTTTTTTTGACTGGTGTGAGAGCTGACAGGTATGATAATGTGTACAGTAACATACAAGATTAGTTTGGAGATACTTGATGCTTGTCTATTTGTTTCCAGAAGGTCCAAGTTTGATCCCATAAATGTCCCCTATTTGAGTCCACTGGTGCTGCGGAAGGAGTTGGAGAATATTGTAGTCAGTGAAGGAGACATGTCAATTGCATCTGAGGGTTTTATAGATGAACATCCAATTATCTTCTGGAACTTGGTAAGTCTATAACATAAGGATGTTACTAGGAATACTATAGTGTGCTAGACTGCAAACAAATCCCAGTCACATAATGCATTACCTGATCAGGATATATATTTCGTGCTCTAACCATTGCAGTGTCTCCACAAAATGCATTACCTGGTCAGGTTCTCCACATAATGCATTGCCTGGTCAGGTTCTCCACATAATGCATTACCTGATCAGGATATATATTTCATGCTCTAACCATTGCAGTGTCTCCACAAAATGCATTACCTGGTCAGGTTCTCCACATAATGCATTTCCTGGTCAGGTTCTTCACATAATGCATTTCCTGGTCAGGTTCTCCACATAATGCATTGCCTGGTCAGGTTCTCCACATAATGCATTGCCTGGTCAGGTTCTCCACATAATGCATTGCCTGGTCAGGTTCTCCACATAATGCATTTCCTGGTCAGGTTCTCCACATAATGCATTGCCTGGTCAGGTTCTCCACATAATGCATTTCCTGGTCAGGTTCTCCACATAATGCATTTCCTGGTCAGGTTCTTCACATAATGCATTACTGAATCAGTGTCTTCACTTAATGCATTTCCTGGTCAGGTTCTTCACATAATGCATTTTCTGGTCAGGTTCTCCACATAATGCATTGCCTGGTCAGGTTCTCCACATAATGCATTGCCTGGTCAGGTTCTCCACATAATGCATTTCCTGGTCAGGTTCTCCATATAATGCATTTCCTGGTCAGGTTCTCCACATGATGTATTTCCTGGTCAGGTTCTCCACATGATGCATTTCCTGGTCAGGTTCTTTACATAATGCATTACTGAATCAGTGTCTTCACTTAATGCACTTCTTAATCATGGTTTTCCAACTTGGGATCTTCACATAATGCACAGCCCAATCAGGATCTCCTCTGTTCATTTTCTTATTACTTTCACAGCACCCCATTTGATCTGTTATATACAATGCAGCATCAGATCTGGGTCTAGGGTATTCACAGTCAGATGTTTTTCATGGGTAAATGCAGTACACAGTTGAGTGAAGCTAATTTGGTTACAGTGCTGCATTTACTTGTTTTAATAAACTGTTTAGCTGAATAAACCATGTACATCTTGGGGATCCTGACTAGGTCATTGAAGTCCTAAAGCATTTGTAAACAAACCTTTGAAAATAATGGGTTTTGTTTTTCTTCCATAGGTGACAGTTTTGATTTATCTGACTACAGGTTTACCGATACATAAACACCACAATACATAAACACCACTTGCATTTGATCTATAAGTGGCTGTTATAAACAGGTTTTGCTGTACTTAACAGCAGAAAGATATAATAAGTTGCTGATCATTCAGTTAGAGGACAGTTTTGCCAAAGTAAAAACATAAATAAATCATGGAGCTGGGTATCAGCAGCTTACCTCCAATATGACATATATCACAACAAGCATATTTTTCTGTAAATTGTTGTTTCACCTAGCTTGTATTCTCCCTTTGTATAGAATATGGGAACACACTAGTGTTACAACTACGTGTTCTTAAACTAAGTAACAGAAAAGAGCAAAAACCAACAAGTTTTGTAAAATTCACCAAATAATTTATTTCCTTTGTATGCAAAAGAGAAAATTTAAAAAGACCTTATTGTATTGTGAATTAAATCCTACATAGTCCTAAAAGTTCTGTCACAAGTCCAGTAGTGTGTGTGTGTGTGCATGTGGTTTTTAATTGGCATTTTTAAGGTAGCTTTTTAACAGTATTGTGAATTAAATCCTAAATAGTCCTAAAAGTTCTATCACAAGTCCAATAGTGTGTGTGTTCTTTTTAATTTTTTTAAATTTTAACTTAGCTTTTTAACAGTTCTGTGTGTGTGTGATTAGGATTTTTAACGTAGCTTTAACAATTTTTTAGTCCTATTGCTACGATCTCTGCAGTGTGGCAGTTTATAGTGATGTCTAGCACTAGGGCATCATGCCGCAGACATGTAGCATGATGTCCCACCCAGTCACATTATCCTGACACCAGGCCAACCAGTCCTAAAACTTACCTTTTAATGCTGAGTACCTAGCGAGGCAGCTGTTAGTACCATTTTTATAAGTATTTGGTATGACTCATCTGGGGTTTTAACCCACGACCTCCCACTTCCAAGGTGAACGTTCTAACCACCAGGCTACCGGAGCGGTCATCAGTATTGTGAATTAAATCCTAAATAGTCCTAAATGTTCTCTCAAGTTCAAAAGTATGTGTTTTTGTTTTGGGATTTTTAACTTAGCTCTAACAGTTTGAGTCATATCGCTACAATGTCTGCAGTGTGGTTGTTTATAATGATGACAAGCATTGGGGCATCATGCCACAGACATGTAGCATTGTCCCACCCAGTTACATTACGCCACTCCCTCGATAACTCACACCCTGATAATTCATTAACCCTCTTATAATACGGGATCAGTCATAGATCCCATTTCATTTTTACCAGAAAATACCAAAAAATGTTACCCCTTTTTCTTGAACATGAAGAAAATAGTGATCAAAAATGATAACTGGAAACTGGTTATTTCACTTGTTTTATTGTCAAAAACACTTTAATTGACCTTTTAATAAGAAGTCATGTATTTTGTTCAAATTTCTTTCCAAACAATATTCTTGGTACACCAGAACAGTATGCAACGAAACTTCGATCAATGAAATTGTCACTAACAGCTGCTTGAGGCAGCACTTTAATAAATAAGTACCAGTTAGATAAGTTTTTTAATTAATTGAATTGCTTGTTTTAGTTATTTCTTTTTGTTCGGTTGGACTGTAACGATCACAAACACAATGTTTCATGTTGTATTCCAGTGTGAAATATGTCATTCTACCGTAACAGCTATGTCCACGAGCATTTCTGTGAGAACCTAATTAAGTGCTGACATTGTTTTGATATATAATTTTCTAAGTATTTGTTGTATTATTGCAATGAATTAAAAGCTGACCTTGTATTATGTTAATTATATCTTTTGTATCGAATAAAGGGGGTGGACTTATTGAAAAGTTAAATGGCATGCAAATCTTACCTGCAATATATCTAGAGACCCCAGTTTAGTGTCAGGTCAACTCATTTCAAGTGATCAATAATTTACTGGTAAAATTTTTTGGGTGAACGTAATATAATTAAACTAGCTTAAATTATCATACTCATTCACAGACTACTCAACAACATAAAACAGTGATGTAATACACAGTGTTTTTGCGTACAAGTGAAAGTTGTTGAAACCAGTTGAAATAATGTTAATGATCTCACAGCAGTTGGACATTTGAAAATAAAGGTCATTTTTTACATAGAAATGAATAATCTCATTAGAAAAAGCGCTTTATTGACAATTATTCCCAACATGATTTTAAAAGAAGTATTCAGCTGTTAAACACACCAGTTAGCTACACACACACACACACACACACACAGAGGCAGTTTTCTGGATGCCCCTGCGAGGATAGTGTCATTTCCTGTTATGGAGGTCCCTCAATAACTCGTGCCCTTGCTTATATTTATGTTTTTGGAGCCCGTTCTGCACAAGTTTTCAAGGCAGACGTGTATCCTGAAAACAGGCCAACCAGTCTTAACACTAACCTATTAATGCTGAGTGCGAGGTGAGGTAACTGCTGATACCATTTTTTAAAATCTTTGTTATGACTTGGCTAGGGTTTAAACTTGCAACTTCCCACATCTGAGGTGGATGCTCTGAGCACTTACGCCACTGAAGTAGTCCCAAAAGTATGGAGTATTCCAAATGAATTACAGTGGTGTTCCAAATGAATTCCATTGGTGTTCCAAGTGAATTCCAGATTTGAATCTGATGATGCGCCAACACTCTTGCTGTATCACAGTGATATGATCCAAAATGTCCATGAATGAATTTATAATAATTCAAAAATATTAATTTAGTCTGAAAAGTGTTAATGAGCATCTTGTAATTCCAGTGAATAGTTTAAATAAATCCCCTCAAATTAAAAATTATTCCTTTTTGGGTGTTAAGATAGGAATGAGTAATTCTGAAGTAAACAGTATTTATATAAACAGCTAAGACACAATAACAGTGCCAGGATGAGGGCCAAATTCATAAAAACGTGCTTCAAGAACATCCTTAATGCCTAAAAAAAAAAACCAAACAGACTTAGACCTTGAACTTGACATCTGTAAACATATTTAGGCCACACAAACAAATATATGGTTTTCTGGATGGCTGACTGTCCCTTTTTTTTTGTTGCTGACCCTAGCACTTTTTCCCCTAGCGTTAAAAAGAAATAATTCAGAAACATAATTCCCAAAATTGATTTGTGCATCTTCTTGAGCTGGCTTAGCCCAGTTCTTGAAGTGCTATGTACATTACATATACTAATGATTATAATATATCAATTTTAATTTTAATTCCAGTGCAGTGTGAAACAAACATATTTTGTTTTCTCATACCTCCAAATAATAATGACCTTAATATAAAATCAAAAATATTTAGAAATAATATGCATGTAATATGTTCTTTACAAAATAATGACAGTAGTCAGGTAGGCCCTAAATACAATTATTGACCAAGGTCTACCACACAATAAAGATGAATATAACATATAATCATGGAGAAAAGCCAACACATAATACAAATTAAATACATGTATATATAACTAAATCAGCATGATTAGTTATGCAGACTAAGATATGTAGCTCAGCATTGCCAATTTTGTTTAATTATAGTGTATGATTGACTGATTCATACAGAAAATATCTACTTTTTTGAATTTTCTATTTATTATAAAAGGTTAACATTTCTTGAAAGTTTAAAATTTCTTATTCAACCCATACAGTTATGACTGAATTATCATATTGGTATACAGTATCAATCTATATTGACTTATCTGTATATACAGCAATCCTGTCCTAGTTAAATTTTTACCTTTTCTTGGCAGGGTTGGGTTATGTCGTTTTTCACTGATGCTTAGATTCATGTATTGGGAAAGGGGTTGTATTTTATACACAGCATGATCATTGTTCATTTGGTCTTTGATTTCATTGTTGGGTCTTTGATTTCATTGGGTCTTTTCATTGGGTCTTTGATTTCATGGGAGCTTGATAGCTTAGTTGTAGAGCATCAGACTTGTAGTCCAAAGGATGCAGGTTCAAAACCAGCCCAGGTGAGAAGGCCTTAGTGTATTCTTTTGAAAGGCACTTACCTCTCATTTCCCTGGCATGATATGGCCAATAATGTGTTAAACATGCCATTAAAACAACAGGAAAATCCCCAACTTTGAATTCATGATTTTATATTCAATCATGAAATTCATTAACAAATGGTATGCATGAAAAATCATGAATTCAAGATAACTTGGTTGCTGAGGCTTGGCCTTCATACTGAAAGGACTTTTGATTCACATAATTAAAGACTTCATTATGCATTGATTTGTGTTAAAGATTGATTAATTGATTGGTGTTTAAAGGCACATGCAACCAGAGACACCTAACTGGCATGGTCTGGATAAGATTTAAACCCACACCCAGTCTGGCTTGCCAGCCACTGGGTCAATGTGGATCCATTACATTGAGAATGAGTTTTAAGCTTCAGTGTTAAAATCTTTACTAATCAAATACAGTGGGTAATACATTATACCACAGTGTGCAGGTTGAGACATTGTGTTCATTAGTACCCATGTAAAGGAACGCTTAGGACTGAAGGTTGATGATGACAAATTACTTAGCCCAAAAGTGGATTCTTTGATGTATTTGCTGGGAATAGAGATCTTATGACATCAGTTGCTGCATGTGTCTAATGGTTATTTATAAAATTTTGGATGTAAATATCTTTCAGATTTGGTACTTCAAAAGGATCAATGTAACCAGTCATCTATCAGGCTTCCTCCTGAAGTCCAACTCCTCCAACCAAGATGACAAGCAGGTACTTTTGCCATTTGACATCTCTTAAATTGTTTTACTTTGTTTTAATTACAGCTGAAGCTTCCTACTGGAAACATTTTGTATTCTCTATCAATGAAAGTATTATCGTTTACCATTGTCTGTCCAGGCAGGTTCATGGGGGTCTGTGTTGGTTTCTGGATGACAACTTAAGTCATAGTGAACAGATTTTCAATTTAGCTTCCCTTAGCCCAAGAAAGAACTCAGTTCATTTTGTGATCAGTAATTCAAATATCAAGGTCACTATTGTTCAAAAATAGATTTGGCCCATGTATGTTATTTATGAATGATAACTCAAATTCTAGATACCATAATTCAACTAAATGCAGTAAATTCGTTCCATGTATCGCCAGGAAGACACCTGTTGATTCAGCAGCTCCAAGGACAAGATGGTTGTCACAAAAAATAGATTTTCACATTTCCATTTCATTCATGACAATAACTTTAGCACTACACTACAGTATTTTGTATTAAAGTTTTTTCATTTTTCCCCTCCATTCAAGAAAGACTTCTTTTCAAGAGGGTCAGAGTGGAGTGAGGTACCACAATGTCAAGGTTAATTTTACTAAAACTTAATTTGGCTATTGGATTTCATTCTTTACCAGAACTGCATCCTCTTACATGCCTGTTTGCCAGGGTTGCATCCCATGTCATTGGATGAAAGGATCCTAGTAGTTAGACGCAATACACTGTTTTGATCTCAACTTCACATACATGTGACAGAACAGATTTTTTAAATCAGAATAAATGTTATATTTCAAGGGGATTGAAAATGAACCAAATGCATTGTGTTGCTGTGATCTTATATAACAACCATTATGCTTTTTGTGTAATCATTAAGCTTTTTTTGCCAAATTACATCTTATGCTTGCCTGTATATGGATAATGTTTTCTTGGTACAATACAAAACAATAAAACAATAAAAATGTAGTTTTTGTCATTTACTCATAAATTTGAGAATAGTCTTAAAAAGATAAATGCTGCATAAGAAAAGTGTAGGAGCACTGCCCTTATTTGCTGTTTATAGCAACTGTATATGACCTGTTTCCAAGAGAACAGATGGGTTTCTTCAAATTTGAACTTTGCTCAGAGATTAATTTTATTAGTAAACTAGTTAGTGAACCAGTCTATACTTTTATAGACAATGGTACCACATGTTAAGTGAAATTCCTTATGGTGCAAGTTGTGGATGATATAGGACGGAAAATGTTAGAGCAGATGGATCTTTTCAAACTTCAAAACATGCCAGATCAAAAAAAGGACAAATCAACACTGCTTTACAAACTTGAAAAGAAGAATATGAGAGTAATGTTATGCAGTGCACTGAGCACATGATCATGCTCTTCTAAAATTCAGTTTACGATCATTCAGTGAAAGTTGTACCTGTAATCAAGTGAGTGCAGAACCAGGTTAGTAGCAAAAATAAATGTAATCTTTCGCATACATTCTGTAACTCTGGCATGTAGTATATTAATTACACTTTTATGCTCAAATTATGATTTTTTTTGCCACTTACAATAGCAATAATTGCACTTAAACATCTTGGGCGTGAGTGGGGTGGTGGTAGTGGCATGTACATGTAATGTGTTTTCTCACTTTATACTGTAAGAAAACTTTTAGATTTGAACACGGGGGCCCCAAGTGGCCAAGTGGTCTAAAGTGCTCTCTGTCATGGATCACTGCCATCTTACCTCTGTCTCGGGCACGGTCAATGTGGATATGTGAGAAAGCTTGCCGGTAGCTGCTCGTGGGTTGGTTGTTCTTTCTGGGGTTTTCCTGGGTTCTTCCTCCACCATTAGTACTTGCTGCCATGTATAGCCTATCTTGAACTGAAAAATGGCGTTAAACCCTATAACAACAACAAGATTTGAACATGAATCAGATTTGGGTTCTGATGGAAAATGTTAAAAAAAATAACTAATTAATATGAGTCATTATACTGCCAATTAAGGAACAAGAAAGAGTTTGTTTATCTTATAATTTACTGCAAATATTTTTTAATATAAAATCAAATTGTATTTTTAGTTTTCTTCATTTCTGGTGACCACTGACGACAATTATTTTCATTCATTGACATTAAGCTTCATATCTGATAGGTTCTCGTTAGTGTTTTGGTTCAGATTTCCCCCAGAATCACATTGTATTTTGAAAAGAATTTAGAGTGTCCTCTCTGTATCATCATTCAAATGTTGTACTGAGCGACTGCCATACTTAGCCTACAAAGAAGTTCTAACTTCAGCTTTCTTGTTGCTTGGACTGCTCTCCAATGCTCCTCCACACTATGTTCACCCCAGGAAGTTCCTGACTTAGACGTAGAAGTACAGATATTCGCTGACTTGTGTCATTTCAAATTACAAGAATTTAACAATAATGCTCTTTCGTCTGAAGTTTGAGAATTTTTTTTTTTTACTAAGGACTAAAATATAATGAAAAAAAATGAAAATTATTTGTCTAAAACCCCCAAAATTGGGATTTTTAAATGGTTTGTATTAAAGTTAATTGGATGACATATTTGTTTATGATAATTAAAGGCAGTGAAACTACAATTTCAAGTTATGTGACCACTCTTGGGAATGCAATTATTGTGCAAGTTAGGGAATTAGCTGTATTCCTAGCCTCATCCTCAAGGGCTTCTTTCTCTTCTTGGCTCAAATTCAAAATTCAGTTGGCAAGGTTCACCACTGTAAAATTAAAAAATGTAAAGATTGATTTAGACATGAAATAAAGAATTAAAACATACATTATGTATTTGGTGTATCACTTTAGACTGAATTTATTTTCTGCATGATGATTATTGTTTACAGTGGCTTCTGGAGACTATAAAAGATTCATAGATGTGAAGCTGTGTTATTGTTTATTGCATTCATTTTATTTCTCTCTCAGCCTAAGAACCTACAGACTGTGTTCAGTTCCTCCCATGTTCTAATCCGACCCATGTGGGATAACATCCGTATCCACCAAGAGGTTGGACTGCCCATGTACGTGGCTTGGAGCAGAGGTATTGTGAATAAATCATTGTTGCTACTTATATTATCCAAAGTTACTTGTTTATTAGTTTGATAAATCAGTCTGTCATCCCCCACCGGGCATACTGATGATGTGGGTATGATCTTCATAATAAAACCATGAAATTGATGCAGACTTGTCCACAGCACTTTATTGTACATTTGAGACTCTTGATCAGCATATCTCCTGAGTTACGGTTGGTTGAAGGAGCCTTTCATTTATGTATTTAATACGTACACATATAATCGTACATGGCTGATCTGGCAGTTTGTCAGTGTATTGCACACCCAGACTGGAACTACTTTTACTTGAAATAATTAATAAGAATCCACTTATAAAATTTCAGGAATGATTTATTGTTATTCATTTTAAATTATTAAAAAATATTACATTTCTGATTTCAAGAAATGCAGTCACATTGTGTGAAAATGGATGCATTTGCCATGGGGGATAATGGGAGAATGCCATAAGTAGCAAGAAGCAGTTGATGGGCATATCACAATATCTACCACTGAGAAATTAGAGTTTGTTAAGGTGGACAACCATATTTTGGACAGAATATTTGACAATGAGTTCTCAGATGAAGCTGGTGTGCAAAGTCGCATCAAGCATGAGAGTGAGCAAGAGAGAGACCCAGTACTTTGCTGCTACAATCTTGAGTTGAAAGCATTAAAATCCAGAAAAAGTAATAAGAGTTATCTTAAGAATCAAGGCAATGGTTAGACATTTCCCACATTCTGAGAACTTTACCCATGTTTAATTCCCAAGAGACATTCCATAACATAAATCATCTAAAATACCAAACTTATCCAAAATCCATTTCATCTTTAGAGTTTTAAAAATATGGTTTGAAAAATTATAATTTAAAAAAAAACAAGTATAAGTGTAGGGATTTTCAATTTGTCCATTAATATTACTGAGGAATCAAAATTTATTAGGAAATCTGAGGATAGAACTTGCAGACATTTACAACGTAAATGTAGAAGTATCACAGAGAGCAGATGCTGTTTTGATTTTGACAAAAATTTTGAAGAATTACATCTTGTCACTGGGACACGTACAGGAAAGCATATGTTTACATTTATATTCTTGTGTCTGTTTAAGGAGAAAATAAAGAGCGGAAAACAGAACAATATTGTTTAGAATTTTCTTGTTAAAATATATCAAAATGTTAAAAATGTAGCCTGCGTATTAGAAAGAGAATCTTTGATTTCATAAAATATATGCTTCAATTATCATTTTCATTTCAAATCAGCAATAAGTTCTTATACTAAAAAACTTAAAAATAGAAAGTTTGAAAGAATTGTAATTTAATGAGCTTTCTGTATAAAATTAAATATATTTAATTACAGTTAGTCTAAAATTTGCCTTGAAATTTTCTTGGCAGTAGGGTGTCTGTTCCATAAGTAGAGATAAGAGATAAGAAAAAGGGCCACATACAGGTCCAAAACCTATGTTCCATTTGTCTGTGACTGCAGTTTGAATCCATTAATATGTCCCATACAACATTTTTAAAAATTCAAAGCTTAAGAGTAGATCCATGTATGCAAATGCAGACAGACCTATGATGCAGCTGCACAGTATATATCTAGGTCTAGCCCTGGTTACATATATTGGGAGTTTTTGCATGCAGTGTACAATATCTTTCATAAAATGTCAAAAGCTGAATTCATTTTTGTAAAGTATACTTTACATTTTTTTAAAAAGAATGTGTGAATGAAAAGAGAAGATGTAATATATACAAAACCACTTAAGAACCCCTCCGGTGGCCTAGTGGTTTGAGTGTCCACCTCGGATGCAGGAGGTTGTGGGTTCGATCCCTGGCTGAGTCATACCAAAGACTTACAAAAATGGTGCTAACAGCTGCCTCACTTGGCGCCTCGCATTAAGAGGTTAGTGTTAAGACTGGTCGGCCTAGTGTCAGGATAATGTGACTGGGTGGGACATCATGCTACATGTCTGCAACACGATGCCCCAGTGCTAGGCATCACTATAAACTGCCACAATGCAGACATTGTTAAAGCTACATTAAAAATCCAAAACACACACACACAAAACCATTTAAGTGTGTTGGGGCAAAAACTCATTCAATATGACATAAGAACATGCATATCAGCCTGATGCCATGTTATATTCCATCATAGTATCAAATTCATTCTTTCCACCCACTCAGAACAAAACACATAATGTAGTTTTTGTCCATGTATAGAATTTTTCCAGATCAAATCCTATGCCTGACATCTTATAAATCAACATGGAAAAACACAACCTTACTTCTGATCAGTATTTTTGGTGTTTTATGGCTACATCTGGCTGTTCCATAAGATCCCACAACCAATCAGATCCAACTTTTTCACATTCACTCATCAAAAGGTTTTGGTTGCTTTCATTGTGACTTGACTCAACAAATACTATCTGCCATTATTATTTTATTGTCTAATCATACGTTAAATGAAGAAATTTACTATAACGAATAATTACCTGTTATGTATAGATGCTTGATAAATTCATACAAACTTGAGTCAAGTCACTTGATCAAAGAAACTGAAACTTTCCAAATGAGCTACTTCAGCAGACTTTATTAATGGACAGTAATTGAAGATGATAATACAATGTATTGATTAGATAGTTAAGAAAGTCAAATAATAGGGCAACTGGAGGAAATCTTGTGATCATGTTTTTAAATGATAAATCACTTAGGTTGAGACTGGACCCTATTGATCTAGTATCAAAACGTGTTTCAAGGTCACTAGAGATGGAAATATGATTTAGGTGTGCACATAACTAATCAAGTTATTGCAGCCAATCTTCATCAGACTTTTACACTGGGTGCTTCTTCATTTGTTATGTATATTTGATATAATTTATATCTGATTTAATTGTTTGTAAGTTTAACAATCTTTTTATTTTTTGATTTCATTATATGTCAAAGCTATGTGATTTTTTTGTATGTAAACATGATCACTTGATCCTCTATTTTGCAATTAGGCATTTCCGAAATTGCGCATTACTTAGTTTTAATAGTGATGTTTAGAGAGAGAGATCTCAGTCGGGCTTCTAAACACTGGAGCTAAAAGATGTTTCTTTTGTTGGCTAAAAGATTTTTCTTTTGTTGTCATTTTGGGAAATACATTTTAATGTTTATTCAAGTTATTTGGATTCTAAAAGATTAATTCGTTTCTCTGGAAATATTTTGAGTGCTCCTACAGAATTCTTGAACAAAGACATTTCTTAAAAATTTTATTCGGATTTCCAACACCAGATTATTGTTTGAGAATAACACAGAACTGTAGACATTCCAACACCATAAAGGATACAGTATACATCATAGCCTTCCATCTTGGATTCTTCATCAGGACTTGAACTTGAAATTAGAACATTTTATTATTAGGACCTCTAAAATTTTATTCATGGATTATTCTTGGATTAATTTTGGATTTGATTCTTAAAACCGTAAGTTTTTCTTTTTTCTTTTTTACAGTATTTTTTCAGGGGAATAAATAATTTCTTAAATTTTTCAAAGCTTGTTATATTTACTCCTTCTTGTGTTATTGTTTATTTGAGCCTAAACATGTAACATAAGACATTAGAGTCAGCACATTATAGATTTGGCAGTAAAACATTGAAAGATCAAAAGTTACTGATGGATCCTTTGAAGAAGTCTGTTTATTATCAATAAATTACAGAAAAACTTTTTTCATAGTCACTTCTTGGACAAAAAACACTTTTTAAAAAAAGCATTTCTTGAAAAGCATGTTCAAAACTTTTGTGCATTGTCTTGATAATAAATGTTGTTTCTGTTTCAGTTGAAAGTTCTACAACAGTGGATGCTCTTGTCACAGAATCACAGCCTTTTAATAGAGCGTAAGTTCATTAAATTAAAATACTGGTTAATACAATACACAATATACAGTCAAAATTGTCAATAGCAGACCCATGGTAAAAGGCCTTTCTTACAAAGAAAGAAATAGTTGATAAAAATTTCATTTTCATTTTCATTTCTCCCATAACCTGGCTGGTCATAGAGGCACAGCTGATGGCTTTGCGATAATCGCTTTCCATTTTGCCCAGTTCACCATGGCTCTTTGGGACTTTGATAAGTCCATGCCTGTACTCTTTGATGATATCTTCCCATCTCTTCTTCTGTCATTTTCTCCTTCCTCTCACTGTGCTTTGTAGGATTGTCCTTGACAGGCCTGATGAGTGTGAGACATGACCATACTATCTTAGTTTACATTTCTTTAAAGTGCTGAGCAGATCTTCATATGGTCAGGTTGCACCTTGGATTCTAATTTTCACCTCCTCATAAGAGACATGGTCTAGTTATGAAATATTCAGGATCCCTCGATAACATCTCATCTCAAAGGCATGGATTCATCTCTCTTGTTCTGCTATCAGGGTCCATGTCTCACATGTATACAGAAATATGGACATGGAGGGAGTGCAAAAGCTTGATCTTGGATCAAGGTGTTATGTTGCTGTCCTTATAAATGGGCTTCACTCTATCAAGTGCAGCTGTTGTCTGTGCAATCCTGGACAGAACCTCAGGTTTTGAACTTTCAACAGAGGCCATAGCACCTAGGTACTTGAAGCTTGTCACTGTGCCCAGCTTCTGTCCACTCACTCTTATTTCCTGTTGGACTCCACTTGGGTTGTTTGTCATTAGAATGGTCTTTTCAGCGCTTATCTCCATCCTATACCTTTCTTAGTGACGATTGATTTAGATGGTTCACTAAGGTTTCCAGTTCTTGTTCATCTCCTGCTAAGCCATCAATATCATCAGAGAAGCACAGGTTGGTAATTGTTCTGCCTCCAACACTGACACTGCCCTCATGGTCTTCCAAGAGATGATCCTTTCCAGATGTTGAAGAGAGTGGGTGAGAATACTACAACTCTGTGGTTCTAAACCAATCTCCTTTATTGCCATTGACAAGAACTGTGCTAGTCACCTTGTCATACAGATTTTCTATGGTGCTGATTAGTTTTCAATTTTGTTACGTACTCACATGGTGGCCCACAAGGCCATACCTTGTTGAAAGCCTTCTTTTCATCAGTGAAGACATGTATGAGGTCCTGTGGATGCTGTAGATACTTTTCATTCTAAGATTCATAGATCTGTTCTACAGTGCTATGTCCTGCTCTGAAACCAGCCTGTTCTTCAACAATGATGTGCTCTGCTTGGGATTTCAGTCTATTGAGGATGATCTGAAGCATAACCTTGCTTGGGTGACTGATGAGGCTCACTGTATGGTAGTTCTGGCACAGCTGCAGATTCTTTCTCAGGAAGAGTGATGATCAGAGACTGGGTCCATGGGGTGTCCGTTCTCCTGTTTGCCAGATTTTGTTGCAGATTGTTGTGAGGACAACTATCACGGACGGTCCTCCAGGTTGAACAAGTTCTGCTGCTATATTGTCTACCTCAGCTGCCTTCCATTTCTTTAGTGCCTTTACTGCATCTTCTACTTCTTCCCCGAGGATTGGTTGATCAGCCATTGTCGTGATTATTAACCTCTGTTGTGGTCAGTTAGTACCGCTTGGTCTCTAGAAGTCACCTGGTTGTAAAGCTCTGAACAGTATTGTCAATCTGTAACAATCTCTTGGTCTTGTATGAGAGTCTTACCAGCCTTGATCTGGTGAATTTAGCATTGTCAGATATCATCACCATACACATACATATATGTGCATACACTTACATAATCAGAACCACACTGACATTAAATAAAAACATACATCATGTTTCTGTCTTTAAAACCCATTAGATGGCAAAATGTATGCTTAATAAGATGCAGTCTTTTGCGCTGTCACTAGAGACAAGATGATACTGTTGTTCAAACTTCCATGTTGGATTTGCTGAGTGAATCCTGGTCACAACTCATTTGTTCTTGAAGATTGTAACATTAGCATCATCAGAATCGTATATGATGAGTTTGACAATGAGATATGCTTGTCTCCATAGAAAAATGAATATATATCAAATATGGTGACTGACCATTTCATGGGGGGGGGGGCAGGACTTTAAAGTGGACATAATGTTTTCAAGTTTAATGGGGGTTTACAGGTAAACAGCAGTAATAAACAGCTCCCCATAATGAAACCCATAACGTGATTTATTTGTCATTGTTCAAATTAAAAGGTCTTTTTGTATATTTAGATTTTTTTAGATTTTACAGTACTTAGTGTTTAAATTCCCCTATGTTACTTTATTTGCCCAACTTGCTCATCCATTTTATGGTGGACAGAAAACAGATGAGCTTGCACTGTAGTTTTATATATGGTGATAGGTACATTGGGTAGAGATGCCAAAATCTGTGGTTTCAATGAAAATCAGTGCTCCAAATTATGATTTCTTTCCTCCAATTTTTTTCCATGGTAGAATGACATTTTATCTAGTAAATGTTTTCCAAGGTAAGAAAACATGCTTTTACCAGCTCCAGTTACAGTAACTAGCTGACATGCTGCAAGTTTTACTTTTCACTGCTGTATAAGTCTATACAATATGAGTCATGGGGGAAAATGAAGAGGGTGAGCCATTTTTGAATCACAATTAGCAATATTTAGAGAACAACAGTAACACACATTTTGCAAATTAAATAATAATTCTTCAGATACATTCCCCGACCACATTATTGTTAGGATATAAGGCTGCTACCTCCCAATTCCAACTGGACTAAAAGACAAAATTCATCATTTTTCCCATATCATATGGACACAGGGCAGTAACTTTTACCCATTGCCTCCCTTGCCACCACCAGGTTGTGCTAGCTTTTAAGCTTAGCTAGTGTACAGACATACAAGAAAACCTCCCATAAATCCATGCCAATTACAATGTGAGTTTTAGTCATCCATCCAGGAATTTGGATTTATATTGCGAGATAATCAGTCCTCTTCAGGTGGTATACCTTTTTTTATTTTTCCTTATATTATCTTGAATTTTTTTCAGTCTCTTGTACTTTATTAAGGCCTGATGGATGTTGTGATTCACATGCACAGCGCTTATTGTTTACTCTCTGAGTTAATAAAGGTTTTTTATCGACTTATTAACAACTTACAATGTTAATTTCTTCACTAAAGTTCAAGACCAGGGAAGATGTACATGAGTCATGCCTTACATGTACAAAACGTACTTCATCAGCATCATGCTGTGTATGTGCCATATGGTCCAAGAGTATAAAGATTACGATTTTGCAGAAAAGTCAACCTTGGGCAAAGGAAATACCGATATGACAACACAATTATTACATTCATGGTAAAGTTTACCTTCTTATCCCTCTCTTATACCTTAAGGCAATTATGATATTGTGGTGGAGTGTACCCCATTTTTAGGCAGCCCAGGAGGCATAAGCTCCTGCATGTCTCAGCATAGCCAACAGGGTGCATGGAGTTTTTAATGGATCCATCCTATACTCATATTGCCATCCCACAACCATCCAGTGAGCCAAGATGGATTTCCAGCCATATCAGTTCAGGTATCTTATTGAAAGATCCATATGCCCCATCAGTATACTGCTTCATCTCACTACAATTACAGAGATCTATGTGATAAATCTGTCAATTCTATCATGTCTATGGCTACATAAAATTACAATTAAGGGGATCGTAGTGATGGATCCCTCCATCTCCTGGTATGTGGCTACTCATACCTACCTAGACGAGGATTTTAATGAGAGATCCATCTGTCCAACCAGACCACCTTCAGCACAACTAGCAGCTGTGTCAACCATTCTCCCGGCAAACCAGCAGTCCATACTGGTTGCTTTCCTCATGTTGGTACAAGACATGCCAATGCATCCCATGAAGACCTCTCAGCTTTGGATAAGAATTTAACAGTGGTTAACACGTCAACAATGCTCTTCTACAAGGTAAACAAGAATTTGTTCAAGCCATATTTAAGCTGGTTTGGAATGCTATTGCCATGTTTTTGATGTTGGACTTGGCATCACTATTTCTCCACCTTACTGAGAAATTATCCAATGACCTTTCCTGGGAGGCATTGGCCCAAATTGTTCAGGTAATTAAAATGGCACCTCAAGATTCTATGGCTAATGCATAGACTACAACATCGAATCTCAGCCTGATACAATGGGATGCATGTTTGTATTCACTGTCACTCAAACCTCATAATGTCCTAGCATAAAAGATGACTCTGTCCCACCATTACTCTTTGTAGTCAAAATTGAGGAAGTTGTAGGTCCCTCAGCTCAGGATTTGCCCCTCCAACTTATCACCCACCCCATAGTCCTTTAAATCCAATCTGCCCCAGTCACACTGGGGTGACAAATATCAAGGAAAGGAAAGGAAAAAGTGTCATCACAATCTCAGTTCCAGACCCGACTGAATGCCAGGAGGTAATAACCTCACCATTTTCAAAGGAAATCTTACAAAGGGTGTAAGAAACTACATTTCTCCTCCCTCCAGTCTCCTAACTCCAGACATGAACATATCACTCCAGCTTCCCATAGAGAGCCTTCCAGAGAGTGCCAGACTTCTGCAGTTTCATTCTCCATAGATCAACCTGTTTGCACAAAATGAATGGTTGATCCAAGTCAGTTGGGAATGGCTTTGGATTTCATTTATGCAACACCTTTGTCTTTCTTTCTATCCCCTTCAAACATACATGCCATTAGATCAGGAGAAATAAAATATTCTCCAGCAGGAGATAAGTTCACTCATGGACAAAGACAGAGATTGTGCAAAAAACATCTTCTCCAGGGTTTTATTCAAAGCTTTTCCTTATTCAAAAGTCTTATGGCAAGTTTAGGACAAACATCAACCAGTCATCTCAAACACTACATTCTTCCACAAAACAGGGTTTGCACAGTACCTTGAAAAGTACTTGAATTTTGATTCATCCTTGAAAAGTACTTGAAAATAGTTTATACCTCAAAAAGTACTTGAAAATAAGCATCAGTCCTTGAATAATATAAAATTAATTGACAAACAAATGTACGAAAGTTTCTTTTCATACCATTACATCATGTAATAAAAATAAAACTGTTTTCTATTGGGTGGTTTACAACACGTGACCAATGAGATATTTATAATTGTACATGGACCTGATTATAGAGAGCATTAAAAAGAGCATGAATCTTTACCAGCGATCATTCTTCTTTGTTGATTTTTTTTCTGTGGCAGCGGTACATCTTTGTACTTTAAATCATAGTGAATCAGCTGTTCAAACTCTCGAAACAAAGATAATAAAAAATAAATACAAAAGTGGTCAAAATTGTTTCTTGTTGTGCATCCAAGCATCTGATTTTCAGTGTACAATCTAAAATTTGGAAGTCTGCTGGAAGTATATGATTGACCTTTTCGGCATTGCAACCAAACTTTGGGCATAAATTATGACCATATGCCTGTTAACAGCAAGGCTACTTTGTACATGATGTACTTACATCTATGTGTAAATGTACCTGTAAAATTTAGATCAGTGTGAATACATCATATCATGCGTCAAAGTTATTCCAGAAATTGATTTTGTCTACTGTAGACAACTTCAGGTATGCATAAATTACGTCAGTTGCTATATACGAGGTTGGCCAACGTGTTTTCATGAAGTGTGTTAGAGAAGGTGGGCTTTGGCAATCTCCATAGACTCCAATTGCTACAGAATATTCAGGAGGCTGCATTTTTTTTGCTGGCCCATCACTATTAGTGCTTAGTCTCTCTATTATAAAGTCTCAAGCCTATTGCACAAATATTAGGAAGGCCCTTGTCAGGAAATTACAACATTCTCACTTATCCTTAAATGGCCATTGTTAAATATACCTAAAGTGCACTTGGCATCAGGGTCCTTGAAAAAATTGGATAAAGTCCTTGAATTTTGTCACACCAAAGGTGTATGAACCCTGCAGAAGTTTAATAATGAGATGGTGACATCAATACGATTTTCCATCAGAAGGGGCAATTATGCCATCAGCATAGATATGACCGAGGTATACTTCTGTGTCCCAAGAGAGTGTCTTGAACATTTTTTGTAAGCTTACAGTGATGAGGGTTTACCAGTTTCAAGTTCTTAAAATCAGCCCCTGTTTTTTTTTTACCAGACTTATGATTGTGTCATCACCCAGTTCCAGTCGACTTCATCACCAATGGTAGGTTCTAATCTTTGCAAGGACAGAAACAAGCTCCTATCTCCTTTGAATCATCTGGATTTTCTCCTGAGCTGGGAGAAGTCCAATCTTCACCCATCCCAGGGTTTTGTCCACCTGGGTATGGAATTTCTCATCAATCACCAATGCCTTCCTCATGTCATATGGATCATTGAACTTTTCGTCTGATTACCATTTGCTCACTGGTATTCTTTTCCCAGTCCACTTGGTCATAAGGTTAGGATAACCACCAAGATGTCTGTGTCAGTGGTTCAACCTAGGTACCTTATGACAGGAATTCCACTGGAGAAGCTTCAACTAGTTGTGACAATCTGTACAGATGCTAGTTCATATAGTTTGGCAGCCCACCTGTTGTGGGGCTTTCATTCATATGGCCAGCAGAAAATAAGGGTTAGGTGAGATGCCTCTCCACATCATCCTGCTTGAAATAAAGGTGATTATCAATACATTTCAGTTCTGGAAGGACTAGCTCTGCAGGAAAACAGACCTGATTATGCCATTCAACTAAGTAGTAGTGACCTATCTCAAATATGGACAGCAAATCACCTGACCTGTGCATTCTGGTTTGACTCTTCCTATGTTGGTGCAACTAAAACTATGTAAATGTACAAATCGGACACATTCTTGGCAGGCTTTTGTCTACCCTCTCATGGTTTTGGTTCCAAAAATCATAATCAGCAGTTGAGAGGTCAGAAATACAAGCTGATTCTAATAGCACCTCACTGATGGGCCAAGCCCTGGGTCAGTGATCTACCCGATCTAGTGTTAGATTTGCCCAGGATGATTGCAGCCAAGTCAATAAAGTTTCTTTGAGTGCCTCTGTCCCTCAACTCACTGACTTTTGTCTATGGTTCTGTGAGGAGAAACAGTTGGACCCAGTTACAGTGCTACCCATTTATCGCAACATCCTCACACATGACATAATACCATCAGCATAAGAGGCTGTTGACAAAAGTGTTAGGGAGAAAGGGGGCTGAGAAAAAAAAATCAAAATTGAGCAGTCAAATGAAATTCATCTGTAAGGGGTCACTCGTCAGTGCATAAGATTTAAACTTGAGAAAATAAATAATGAAAATTGCGATCAAATGAAGACAAAAGATAAATGCAGATATGAAATACACTTGTACAGTATATGGATAACTACATTTTGTGTTATACAAATGCTGGAAGTATAGTACATGTACCTGTACATGAAAAATCCATGAATTTAGGTATAGGTCACATGTTAGAAAATTCCTTACCAGTCACATCCTGTTAGAAAACACATCTATAAAAAATGGTAATCTTGTTTTATTTACTGTATAATCCATAGTCAGCCAACACGTGTCATCGAACAGTTAACTAATATATTTGTGTTGTCACCGGCAGCACATGGCAGTTTACTTGTTACAGTATTTAACTGCTACATGTACCTAAATTGGACTACATTTTGGGTTGACTGAGACCACAAACGTAAACTTCTTAATCAGGCTACCAAGAAAAAAGGCTACTCATAGGGACGCATAGGTAAATTCAGATATGTCACCAAGTTTTGAATTAATTAAGCACAAGTTAAACTTGTACTTTTGTAAAACACTCCAGAACAAGCAAATAGAGCAATGCGTATAATGCAAATTATCTATATAGCGTAATCAATAAATTTCAAAAAATGGATTTCAGACTCAAATTAATTTAAATGAAATGCTTTTTGCAATCTGGCAGGGATCGGGGATAGTTCTGTATTTTATGCAAGCTTCCTCTATTTTACAGTTGTTCACTGCAACTTTTCTAAATGACTATGTGATTCTTCTGATATTGGCAATGAGCTTGATTGTGAAAAAGATTATGTCAAACCAACACAGATAGGAATGCCTGTCTGCATGAAACACATGGCAAAGGCAACAGCATCACTATCCAGTATGTTGTCTTCATTGCTTTCTATTGAAATGAAATCATTTTGACCAAAGCAATAATCTTGTCATCGGCTAGAACTGCTCGGCACTGTTACAACTGCCATCTGAACACGCGCATCTTTCTGAATTCCAAGAGCTTCATATAAGCCTTCCTCATCAAGATGACATGGGATATCTGAAGTGGAGAATCCATGAAATTTTTCATTTTCATGAAAGAAGGCATGCATAAAGCAGTTCTGTATGGCCTCTGTTTTCACCATCTCCCAAGCTTTGCACAAGCAAATCACCCTTAAATGCTTCTTTTTATGGGTAAGAACATTGATTGTACAAGTGATGGGGAAAAAGGTGGGAGAAAAATTATTTGGACATGTTGGATATCGTCCACATGTGGATACACTGACAAATTATTCACAAGCAAGGCAATTTTTCTTCCTCATCATTCTGTTGAGTTTCGTTTATCAAAATGTATGTCATCCAAGCTTATGTATTTGCATGGTAATTCACCTGAAGATGATGTTCATTCTTAAAACAGCAAGGTCTCTTAGACTTGCAAATAACAAGAAGTGGCAATTTTGTCATTACCAGTCATGATTGATATGACAAGTACTGAGATGCACTCTTTTGGCTACCTCCCATGACAGGCAGCTGACACAAGCTTATTGTTGAAAAAAGCAATAATCTGAAGGAAAAATATACCAGGTGACAGAATTACCTCAGGTTACCCCCAGCATCAAAACCTGGCGATGACATCAAATAATTATAGAGCAAAGTATGAGTTGAAACTGGCAGCTTGTTGACATAAGCAATAAGAAAACAAAGAATTTTTTCAAGTTGGGACTGAGGGCTTCTATCAACATGTACAGTTTTTATATTGATATAAGCATGACAGATTTGGTGGTTATAATAGACAACAGGCCCAGGACTTATTTTCATTGACATAAGTGGCTTGTCAACATAAGTGATGTCAATATAAGTGAGTAGGACTGTACCATCAAAGGCTACCACTCCTTAATATCTGACACATTCAGATATCTTGGTAAAATGATATTGGTCATGATGAAGGTCTATCAGACCTACTTGCCAGTTTTGAATTGACCAACATCTGTCACCCTGTCTCTAAAATGGAATTTGTCCTGGGTTTTAACATGGCTTGATTCTCTGTCAGCATCACATTCAAATGCAGCATTTTGATACTAGACATAATAGAAACTGTTGGCTTGCATGCAGAGTCGACCTTCTTTAGTTTGTATCTCTGAGGATTCATTGCAGACACAAACTTAAAATTTGGTTGGTCCTGGGGTGGAGGTCCTGATAACCACAAGACACAATGTAAATCAAGACAGCCTCTTTGGTTCACTGGAATTTTGTGATTTAGAATTCAGTCTTCTTCTTAACTGGATATAAGAGTTGCATGTGACTATAGGCTGTGAGGCTTTCAAGTTATGAGAATGGGTTATTGTTCACATGGGGATTTCAGCCTTTTAATTCCTTGAAGGATACTCATGTAAAGGTGGGATGCTTAGCATTCCTATTACCTATTTCTTTAATGTTAAAGTGATTAGAAAACATATTTGAAGGAGAAAACAAAAATATTCTCAGTAAAAATTATGTTTCTCTGAGAATAATTACCTGATTACATTATTTAAAACACTCTCCTAGCCACCCTGCCAGGTGAGTATCCTCCTTGGTATCTCGTGCAGTTTAAAAACTAGTGACATCAGTTGGCAGCAACAGAAGGTAATGGTCAAGAGTTTTTGCCCTTTGTTTATGTGATTATAGACAGAAAAGATGAATTTTCATCTTTCAATATGATTGGATTTGGGAGGTAACAAGCTTGTATGCTAGATTAGAGTGATTGGGTTAGTGTTCTCCAAAAAATTGCTATCTAGCACAAGGAAGAAATTCTGATCTGTTGAGACGCACTTGAATTCAAACACCTGTGCTGATCTTTCAGGGAATATAAAGAGACACAGAACATTTCAGAATTATTCTTGCAGCACAATGACTTATGATTCATGAAAGCAGACGTCATGTTGATAGTGATTTAAAACAATCTACCTGTATCTTCAGTGGCATTAGTGATAAAGGTGTTCAGAAGTTCATGTTTCCCAGTATACCATAGAGATACAGTTCTTTTTAAATTCATTTGTCTTGGTCATTAAAACTTAATCATCTGCATCACTCATGTCAGATCAACATTTCTACAGCTCTTTTACTTCCTGACTGAATTTTAAATTAAAAATAAAATGACTCTTTATAAATTCCTAAAATTTCTATGAATTAAAGATCATATATTGAATAGTTTGCTTACAGATACATTGCATTGTTAATATGTTAAGGTACAAACAAATAAAAATTAAGAACTGTTTTCTGCTTCTGGGGGACGTTGCCCTCAAAGACCCCCAGCCCCAGCTTTGCTCCAAGGAAACCATTCTGGGGCACAATGTCCAGTTGTAAATTTAAATTTGTTATCTTTTGATATTTGCAACATTCCATTGTCAGGACAACCTTACTTGACTTTTGTTGCTACTGTATGTGTTGGTTTGGTTTTTCATTGTTTTTATTTATAATGATTTACATATGCTATAGATGATATATTTGCAGTTATGTATTGTTTTTTTGTATGAAAATATTTATACTGTTGTTTTGTAGGCATTTCAACCTTTTTAACATTTTATTTAACCTCATGAATGTATGTATGTGTATATATATATATATATATATATATATATATATATATATATATATATATATATATATATATATATATATATAAATCCTGATGTACTGTGGAAGAGCAAAAAGATTCAATCATTAAAACGGTATGTTATCAAAATAAATTTTCTTCTGAATACTTGTTCATTTATTTAGTAGACAATTTGTAACAATAAAAATAGGTATTAAGCAAAATCTGAGTGTTTTCCAAGAGTTCTGTTTTTTCAGGCAGCTTCAAATACACTGAACAGTGTAATGCTGGATTTGATTTCTGATTTCATATTTAAATGTAAATATTGATTTATTTAGGGTCATGCACAAAATTATCACCAGTATCCAGTGTAATGATGTTTTGAGTCCCATCAAAATGGTTGTTCTGGGAAGACGTAGAATTCGCCTGCCCAGGACACGATTCCGCAGCATCTACAGAGAAGTGCTCTTCCTGGCTTTCACCGCCTGTGGCAGGGAAAATATTGATCATGGTACAAAAATTGCATTTTTTTTCTCATTTGCAGTAGCAGAAAACAAGACATAGGTGTTGCTTTTTCTGTCAGCAGTGATAAGATTTTGTGGATTGTTTTTTTAATTTTATTCCATAAACTTTGAATTAATTATTTTTCGTCATGAGTATCAAGTTTCATGGTATTGCCAAAAATGATGTGTGTCAGTACTTTAATTGGAAGATTGTATATGCTAATGGATTGTTTTGTAGCAAAAACAAAATTGATGACAGTTGATACCCCAACCAAATCAAGATTAATTTACAAGACATACCACTATTCTTAGACAAGACAGTTTTGCTGAATCTTTGTGTATTTTTCCTTGTAAATAGTTTATATTGTGGTGCCAGTTTGATACAGTTTTATTAGGAAAGCTTGTCAGAGCACATATAATGATGTCATCCATCAGTTCCCCATTTAATTTAATATATACTGTTATAAATGTTTTCAGGAAACTTGCATTTGGGTCAAGTAAGAAACCAACTGATTTCAGGTTTAAAATGTCAAAGCTCAAGTAGGCCTGATATGCTCACCTGTCACACATTGGTCTAGCAAGGCAGGTCCATTGAGTTAAAAGAAACACCCATATGATGGTCATTTGCAGCTATTTGGTACAGATTGGTGGTATCTCACATGTGGTTTATCTGTATTCTTTGAGCAACTTCAGCTGGACTAAATGGTGCTGTGGCATCTCTTGTACAAGTGTGAGAGGTGTTCATGCTAGGATTGGAATTCTTTCACATTTGACCATATATAGTAAGGCAGTGTTAGAGACAAAGTCATTCTGTGATGAGTTTTAGAAACGTTAGTAACAGTAGCCATACCTGATAAGGAAATAAGCTTCATTTATTTCCTTTTCTATTTGGTTGTTTTGGAAACTTCATCATTGCTAGAGAAGCCAACCCAGACAACTTTAACAGAGCATGTCTTTAGAAACATTCATGCCAAGTTTATCAGAATTTTCTTGGATATTCTGAAGAACTTGAAAATATGTTTTCCATGTTTTCTGTGAAAGCCACATCATTGCTTAGATAGCCACCCTGGACAAAATTTTAATCAACCATATCATAAAAAACATTCCTACCAGATTTTATCAACATTAGCTTTATGATTCTGGAGAAGATGTTGAAAATAGGTTTTTTACATGGTTGCTATGGAAGCCAAACTGTTGCTTGGATATTTGTATCAGACTTAGTTTTTCATAGCACATTCCAGATTCTATCAAAGCTGTCTTTGCCATTCTACAGAAGAAACAGAAAGTAGGTTTTCCAGCTAAGGAAGCCACACTATTGCTATGAGAACCACTCTGTAAACAATTTTTATAGAGCATGTCCTGACAAACTTTTGTACCAAGTTGGATTGAAAATGGCTCATCCATTCCTTTAATTGAGCTATAAAGATAGGTTTTCCATATGGTTGCCATGAAAGCAACACCATTGCTAGGTAAGCTACCCATAACATGATTTTGACAGTGCATGACCTAACACATATTCATCTCATGTTCAGTCACATTTGACTTAGTTCTGGAATGTTTGTCTTTAAATAGCTTTTCCATATGGTTTCTGAGGAAGCCACACTTCAGCTAAGGGAGCAAATCCAGTAACATTTGTAATGAAGTATGTTCTAATCAAAATTTGTTCAGTGTTCTTGAGATGTTAGAAATAGGTTTTCCCTGTGGTTGCTATGGAAGCCAAACTATTGCTAGGTGGGTCATGTTGGACAAAAAGTCCAAATTAGGTTTTCAGTTTTGGTTTTTATAAAAGTGTGTTTGGCTAGGTGAGCAATCCCAAATAATTTTGGTAGAACATGTCCAGAGGAACATTCCTTCCAAGTTTGATTGAAACTTGCCATAAACTTTCAATGTAGCAGTGTTATCAGACAAAAAAACATGGAGGATGCAAACTGGGCATAAGGTTCATTATTTGAGCTGGGAAAGTTAACAGAAATGTCATTGAGTGATTTTGAACCCAAAAATGATATTGAATACGAGTTCCAGGTACATGCTGGATGTACAAAATAGACAGCATGCTGGTCAACCCCTTATTAGCTATATTTCAAAATTAAATGTAGAAAAGGCAGAATACCATGTCAAATTACATTGCAGGCAATTTAAAAGTAGAGTGCTCTTTAAATTTCTGTTCTCAGACAATTCAACCCTGAGAGATCTTGTGCTTCAAAACTGTAAAGCGCAGTAAGGGTTAAGATCATTTAAATAATTTAAAAGCTAGGATATTTATTTGACCTTTGTCTGAACAAGCAGACTATGGCAGTGATGGAGTTAAAACCTAATACAGCATCATGGAACAGATAAGAAATCGGCATGGTAGTCATTAAAGCACTGGGAAACTTTGGGAGAGCTCATATTAGTGAGATATCTTATTTTGGAGCAGAAATATCAATGAGAATACCTATGAACTATAGAAAATTGTACATAACAACCATAAAAAACAGTTACCCAACTGACTAAGCTAGATCTGTGTAAAATGCAGGCCTGAAAGGGGGTTCTCAGTACAGAAACAAATTCATAGATATGGAACAGATGAAGCTCAGAAACACTCCATTTATTAATGCTTGTGCAGCTAGAGGAGGCAGCTTCTCAGGATTTTGAAATCAGTATAGCTCTAACAGAGTGGAGAAGCAAGAAAGAGAGGTGGATATTTAAGTGTGATGTAAATATTGAACTGTGGCCCCTGTTTAGTTTCAATTCCCTCCCCCCAGGTTTGGTGACGAGTGGAGAATAATTGGTGCAGTAGTAAGTGCATTAATACTAGCGCTCCCTCTTTAAGCACAGTGGCTGATTTTTTTCTCTTCAGTTTTGAAATCATTGAATCTTCATTTTTGAAGAGAGACAATGCTTAGTTTCTACTATTGAGAGCTTTTGAGCAGCCCTAATTCACTCGGGTTTTGTAAGGTGCAGCCATTGGTTTGGATTTTCACATTGCTGACCTTTAAAGGTATTTTGAGCGGTAGAGACCAGTGTCTCACTCACCAACAACCTCACGGGTGTCTTATGGTCTTTAACTAAAAACTGATATGAGCCTTTGGGTGAGGTTTCCTATGAGAATCTTACCCTCAAGAGCATTTTCTTGATTTCCTTAGGGTTCACGAGATGAAGGAGTCAGCTTTGTGCCCTGTTTGTTGAACAAGGTTGTGTTATGCACAGTGGCAGTCAAGTCAGTGTCTCCTCTCTGTTGACCAGATTTTGAGCTACCTTTGTTGGTACCACTGGTGAGATTGCCAGTCTCAGTCATATCTGTGCTGGGGATGATCAAGATCGTTTTTTTTTATCCCAGATTATGGTATTAAGGTTCAATATGACAGCTTCTAAAAACAAGGGTAGAAAAAAAATTCTTCTTCCCCTAAAAATGCTTAGCTGACATTTCAGTATATGTTTCTTCTGGGTAGTATTGTCAAAACAAGAGAGTTTTTCAGTCTCTGACTGATTGGATCATTCGTTCATGAAGATAAAAGCCCATGAAGTCGAAACCATTGCTACACCTTAGGCCTGTGTAACTCATTCATCACTGGAGGATGTTGTGAATGCCATATTTTGTCAATCACGCCTTCATTTCTTAATGCATCAGAGTGAAGGCATATATTGTTTAGTTACCACACCAAAAGCTGCAGAAGATACAAGATTCTAACTTACAGTATTTGACACTTTTGCAGTAAGGGTGTGCATTCCCAGTTATTACAGTTCTTTGGGCAGTCAACTTCTCACTGCACTATGCAGTACTGGCTGGTAACATGTCACCGATATTTAAATGTAGTTTTTGGTGAGTTAAAACTAATTTTAATTATGTAATACTTACCTGTCAGTATTACCAGATTCCATCCTCTCACCCTACTCTGATGTCCCATGAGTAGTCCAGTCCTGAATAGATAAGGACTTAGCACATCTGCTGGTGACAAGGTCATCAGACTGAATCTGTGTTATCCCAAAATAACAAGTTATGTAATACTTCCAAGTAAGTATTAATCAATATAAATTAGTTTTATCACCCCACTCCATCTAAGAAAAAAAAACAACCCAACAATCCTCATTTGTGATCTTGAGGTGCATATACCAAGGCAGATCTAAGTCTACAGTATATACTTGCTTGCAAGTCAACTTGACTACAAGAGTACCCCCCCTTCCATTTTAGGGCTACAAAAAGACACTTTCTCTTTGACCCTCCTCTAAGTTGGGTTATATTTTGCACATCAGAACCAACAGAAGGGGTGGCTTGTTGTCAGTGAGTCATAGTTGCACTTTGGAAAAATAAATAAACCAAATTGGAGAGAAAGAGATAGAAAAAATAACAATAAAACCAGTGTAAATTTAATATTGAGTGGAATGTGACAAATAAATTGACAATTTAAAATTTGTTTTATTTAAATCCATTAAAATCAATGATGCTTGACATTTTCAATTGATTTTTATGGTAAATTCATGATTTTTTAAAAAATAGGTTACATGCTTTTATAAAAATAGTTCAGAATGATCCAATTCAAAATAACCAATAATATGTTAATTATACACATCATACAAACAAACTGAAAGTTAAGTCCATATTTTTGTGATTCACAGTACCATATAAATGTCACTATCAAATGTCATCTGGTACAAAGTCCAAGATTTCATCCTCATTGTCTGATACTAGACACCAGTCGATCATGTTTTGGGTCTTTGGCAGTAAGAGATGGAAAGTTTAAATGTATGATTAAGTTTGAAAAAATAATTGAACCTGTTCTGCTTTGATGTCTTTTACTGTTGCCTTTCAGATGCTTTTGATCGTGAATACAAGAATGCATTCACCCGATTGTCTGGTGGAGAAATCAAGAGGTTACAAAGAGATGACCAGCCAAGATCAGCTCAAATAATATGGTGCAGGAAGGTGTTTGGAGAACTGGAAGTTTGAAAACCGCATCCATCCAACAAAAGTTATTTTATGGAAAGTTTGATAACTGTTCTATTTACCATATACTTGTCCCTACTATGACGTATCTTAATATTCCATGTTCATTATTTTTGTATTATTGATTCATTGGCTTGGTACTCTATTTGCTTTTGCTGCATTTGTCACAGAGCTTTAGTTATGGTGCCCATTACTTCTTCTGTTAAATGCATGAAGCAACATGACTTCCAGATTTAAATTGCTGTCTTAAACAAACTGTTACACAATGCATATTTATTCTTATGTTTTCAATGGAAGCAGAGAAACAGTTCTTCATACTTATTATTTCTTCTCTTTTGCCATAAGAAATAATGCATAAAAGCAGGAGTAGACATATATCAGGTGACAGCTGAGCTGGTGCCAAATCCAGTGTGAGCCATATTCAACATTTGAGAAGCCTGGATGATATGTGGCCCCATTTTCACCAATGTGAATCAGCTCAGACTTAAAACCTGTGATTCATCAATTTTAAGTCAGTTTTCAATTTTAGCAGTCAGATTGCAGAATTCTAAACCTAGGTTCAAGAATAAAATCCAGTATTGTTGTGAAATTGGGTCCATGCTGGTAAGTTACAAAAATTTTTTCACTCAGATTTGAACTGAACTCCATATTCTAACATCTGATTGTTTCTTCTCAAAGTGCCAATCAGTTGGCAAAATTTTCAGCTGGATATGTTTTTATAACTTTGAATCATGTAGGACCTGTTAGTCATGTGAAGTTTCAGAAGACTTAAACCCTGATGCACCATTTACTACAGCTTTATGATCTGCTTGCCATATTCATTTTAAGTGTTTGCCATTGTCCTAAAAGAACGATACATCCACAGCTAATCCTGTCTACCGTATTCTGTCAATATGGTTATATCTATGAGGTCCCCATCAAAAGTATAATTTTGATATCCCAGGCCAGCATTGTGTGATACAGCTTATCTATTGATGTTACGTCATGCAACAACTTCTTTACTGTTTCAGATCCGTGGGATGTGATTTGGGGTGCTGTAAAAATGCTCAGTAGTTATGGAATTTTTGTGCATCGGATGGGGTTTTCATATTGGATAAAATGGGGACACTTTTGCAAGGGAAGGAGCTTAACATAACTTGGACAGGTCTGCTGTTGATATGCCACAGAATTCTATATATTATTTTTAATTGACATTGGCATAGCAGTAACACTGTAATAAGCAGCAAGTATTATCATTGTTAATTTGGCCATATGTTTGTGTATACAGCATTTATGTTGACAGATCTGTTCATCTTTGTCAGATTGTTCTTACTTTCAATATGACTGCAACCTGATCTCACTCTTTACATTGGTAATATCTTGTAATATTGTCTGCAAGTTTTGAATTCATGGTTTTCCAAAGTCAGAAAAATAAAAAAATTGTCTTATTTTTTTTATTACTGTGACTTAATGTTTTTAAGTTACACAGCACACTTACAAATCTTTACTACAACTTTAAATGAACTTAAATCATTTAAATGCCTAGAATGTTGAAACTTGTGTGCTGTGCTTTAAGGCTACAGAGAGAATTTTAGCCTGATTAACCTCTGGAATAGTGGGGAGTACCTGTCAGTTTTGGACCTCATTATTCCAATTAGTCATGGTTAGCATATTTCAGTGTTCACCTACTTACAAGGATGTTCACTTATGCAGTCTTTCATCTTCATTCCAAATTGTAAGGGACACTATTCCTTTGCCCTCCATATCTTGGAGACGTGCTATATTATTTCAGTGGGATGAAAATAAAATACTTGAAAATAACCATTGTTCATGTACAACAAATTTAATGTGGCATACAAGTAACCTATAAAAACACTGACATGTTTTTATATATGATTTACCTGAAAAAAGCTGCAATTTTCGGTTTTGGCTGTTGCCATCATTTGACTTTTATCTTTACCATCTATATACCAATGTTTCAAATAGTAATTCCCTTTTTCTCTGAAACTTTTTTCCTTTAAAACAATGCATTGTTAAAATGTTACATTACATATTTATGCAGGCTTTGTCCTTGAGATATTGAGGGGTTTTGTCATTAATTCAACCATCCAGATATCATCAGGTTTGGCTGTCAGTGATTTTGGGACAGCAAAACAGACTTTGAATATGTCCAAGTTGTTGGTTTAATTGAAACAAACCATCATATGAAAATTTTGATCACCTTTGTTGATCTTTAGCATCAGTATAGTATAATCATGTAACATGCATACATAAAGAGAAAATACAGTTTTCTAGTTTTCTAATGTGTGAACAGAAAATATAGGTGCAGTTTTTGATTTTTTTGTGCTCAAAGAGAAATTGTAAGTGCATTCTTTATCTTTCCAAAGTATATGAACATGTATGCTGACTGAAAATATGTACCTATAGTTGTGCAGCAGTCGAGATTTTGGGGACAGTGGACTTAAATACACTGCCTACTTTTATTAATTCTTGGCTAAAACATTCATATATCAAACATGTCAGTATCCTTCAAAAGTAAATTTATTAATATATGCTGTTCATGGTTATACAGTATTTATTAAATTTCTAAGTACAATTGTATTTAGATTACCTTGTGTATGCAGTATGATAAGAGGACACCCTTAAACTATCTCTGGATGGGGGTTAATGATGGGTAAGGGGGAGGGAGAAAACAATGCCAAATAACCGCAGAAGATTAGATAACAAGTATTGAATGACTTTGTATCACCTCTTTGGCAACAAATATACTAGGTGTTTCATACCTAATTATTTTTGCTCAGTTGGTAATATTCAGTTTCTTACCACTCCACATCTTCAGGGTCTGTATGAACTGAAAATTGTTTGCTAGACCTTTTTTGTGTATCATAACCATGTTTGTTAACTGTTTCAGATGTTGACTTTTTCCTCAGAATAGTGTAAATTCTGTTTTGAGATTCAAGTCCCCTCTGACAATCAGCAGTTTATAAAGGCAGAACCACTTAAGTGTTGGGCAGTGTGAATAAATTGTGGAACTGGTCCTGATGACATTATTTTCCACAATTTTTCATTTGTCACCTTGATATTTCTTATCACTGCTTTTTGCTATATCTTTAATTATCATCAGAACATCAATCTTTTTCTCTTTGCTAGTTGTGTTCTCAGCATAGTCTTTCCATCTCCTCCACTTTCCGAAGAAATCAGTTGTCATTCATTTTGACATGCCGCTGTAGAAATTTCCTTAATGTCTAATCAGTGTATCGATTTGTGGTACCCTTCATGGAAACCGTTTAGTCAGAACACTTCCGAAATTTCAGTTAAAGAGCCACAAATTTAGATGATACAGTTTCTTGCATTCTGACATTAATTCTGCCTAAATATAGATAGATTGAGATCATGGACTCAGATAGACCATTTCATAAAACTTTGTTTTGAATAAAACAATTTCATGCATTGTGTATGATAAATCAAGGTAACTGCATGTAATTTGTGTGATCTGTCCAATATTGAATTTTATAAGTTCTGTAACTAATTTCTGGAAGAAACCTGTGATCCTGCTCCAGCATGTTAGTACATATAGTGCAGTGTGACCATTGAGAGTTTTTTATATTAATCAGTTTCCAGTATTGCAAACCTCAGTTTGAAAGTAGCAAGTAGCTGACATACTATAATAGAATCTTAAAAACAACACCACGCTGTGCATTATTTCTCTCATTCCAAGATGGCTTGAGGGAACTATAACTAAACAGCATTATGCTTAGTTATGGTAAAAGCAACATTGTATGTTGTACACAAAAACACAAACATTTTGGGTCTTAAAATCACATTGTAATTATATCCCATCAATCTGAGAACTCGGTAATATAACTAATTTTAGCATGTTGAATAGGATGCATTAACATACCCAGTTATATAATATGTACCTATTCCTGGAGTTGTGTAATATGGACCTATTCCTGGACTTGTATAATATGGACCTATTCCTGGAGTTGTATAATATGTACCTATTCCTGGAGTTGTATAATATGTACCTATTCCTAGAGTTGTATAATATAGACCTATTCCTGGAGTTGTATAATATGGACCTATTCCTAGAGTTGTATAATATTTACCTATTCCTGGAGTTGTGTAATATGGACCTATTCCTGGACTTGTATAATATGGACCTATTCCTGGAGTTGTATAATATGTACCTATTCCTGGAGTTATATAATATGTACCTATTCCTGGAGTTATGTATTATGGACCTATTTCAGGAGTTGTATAATATGGACCTATTCCTGGAGTTATATATTATGGACCTATTCCAGGAGTTGTATAATATGGACCTATTCCTGGAGTTATATATTATAGACCTATTCCTGGACGTATATAACATCGACCTATTCCTCAAGATGGAGGTAGGCAGTTGAGGTATAATGAGAAATTTGATAGTGTGAGATACATGTGCTTCACAAACAACACATTGAGTGAGTGTTCTATTATACTATTTATTAGGTAATATTTTCATTGAAAATTTTGTCCATGTCTTCTGCATCAAAGTCAGTAAGAAAAAATATTTACACAATCTTCACTTTTTACATTTGTGTTATTGTTTTCAAGTATAATGTAAATTTAAAAGTAGATTTATGGTTACATATTAATTCTTGGGTGCTACAATCTTCAGGACTTGTATGCATATGTGTATGTTGTGAGTATAAGACAGGAAAGGGAAGAATAAATATTCTGAGAAAAATCTTTATCAACTGAATAGTAAACATGCTGTACTCTGTGCCAGACTTTTTATCACTCCATGTTTTTCTTCAGTGTATGAAATATATTAGGTAAAAGTGGAGTAGTTATTGTCAAGTCTGCATTGGCAGAAGATTGGCACAGTGATCAGTTTCGAATCAGTGTGCATGTCTTTCCATCCTTCCTTACTCAAGACTAACTTTAACATTAAACTTTTTGTATATGGTCAGTTTCTTAAGTACAGTTTGCCACCGAGTCATGCTAAATGTTATGTGGATATAGTTTATGTACAACACCACTTTACCAAAATCTCTGGAGTGAGCTTGACATGCAGCTATGGCCAGCATATTATGGACTGTAACTGCTCAGGTTTAAGTGCAATACTTTTCTAAAGACAATTTTATGCTCAAACACGGATGAGATTTTTTTTCAGTGCTAGACATACCTTAACAAATACTTCATGTATAAATAGATTTTAATCCATGGAATGTGTGCATAGTAACGATATGAAATGTGGTTTTCATTTTGAATAATGATTCCAGGTGGGTTTTTATATAAACAATAATGAAATAATGTCAGGATAATGTCAGTTTTATTTACCTTGCTATTATCCATGTCCAGATAGAGGGATAACACAATTATTATGCTAGATGTATAATTTTTCATTTAATTAATCATGTCACTGTTCTCTTAGACTGTATTTCAGATTTGATGTCTTCAGTGCATGTTGTTGATGTCAGTTGCTTTTTTTTCCTAATGATTGCAACACTACCTTTGTATATAAATCCATAAAACTGCTAACATTCCGAAATCAACATGTGATCTTTGTATCCTACTTCCTCGAATTCCTGTTAAATACAAAACAGCTGTGTAAATAGAGAATATGAAAACTGTAGTTTAAAAGCGCATTTTTCTACAATAATCATTCATTGAACATTTACATACATAAATAGCTGGGCTTTCTCTTTGAGTTGAAAATATATGTACCTTATCATTGTCTAGTAGATACTAAAATTTACAGACCAATCATTTTTAGCCAGTATATGGCTAAGTGAGCATATGATACGGCCCAACATCCATTATGTACCATTTATCCATACATCAGCAATTGAATGTTGCCACTTTAGAGTCCATATTTCTGATCCTAATTCAATTAAACTTGGAATATGGGTTTATATCATCAAAATCTAAGCAGAGTTAAATAATGAGAGAGATCATGCATTTCAGTGAATTGATCTTTGGTTATCCTTGTTACTATTCAGAAAACCACATTTTTACTATGAATTTGACCAGACTTGTAATATATGCTTATATTGTTATGATCTCGAATGAGTTTGATAGTGCTAATGAAATAGTAATGCATCTTGTTGACAGAGCTTGTTACCACTAGGTGGTATTTCTGATTCAGTTGTGATAAAACATGGATTATATATCAATATCTTGAAATGAGTTTTGCTAATGAGTGAGATCCATGTATTACTAATTAGACGATGTCGTATCTGATTGGCTATTGACTGCATTTGTTGCCACTCTGGAAGCCATATTTCTGATCTGACTTGGATCAAACTTGAAATATGGGCTTATATCATCAATATCTTGGATGGATTCAATGAGTTAGATCCTATTAATACATCTGATTGGCTGGGTTTGCTGCCACTGTGGATGTCAAAAATCACAGTTTGCATATTACCGTAGATACAATACACTGTGTATGCATTATTTTCGTCATTTCATATAATAAATGTTGTTAGTCACATGCTATTTCAGATTTATATTTAGCATTTTTGGCCTTTAATACAAAAAATAAATGATATCCCAATATTCTTTTCTTCTGAACCACTTCCATGTTTAATTGCTATTATTAACCCAAATGTACAGATCCTTCAATTTTCTGGTAGCCAATCCTAGAAATTTAATTTAAAAATAGATAAGTTATGGACTTTGTTGAATGTTATGGTTAGAAAGCATTTAATTTCATTCATAGGTGACACTATTAGGCATCATGCTCAATCTGATGTTTACTATTCAATACTCTCGTATTTGTTAGCACCTACTGGACATATACTAAAAGGCATGATTCAGTAATAGCTTCCTTTGCATGCTGTTTGCATGGTTCATATTTACATCGGGTTTTATGAGATGAACATAATTATTTAGGTAACTACCCTATATAGGGTCTTTTATCAAAGAAATATAATTTGGTCGTGATACCTTGGTGTACTTTTGGTACGTTGAGTGGGATAAATGAGTTTTTAAATTCAGTTCCAACCAATTAAATTTTTTAGCAAGAAACTGGAAACAATATTTAGTTTGACCTAAAGGACAATGATGCAACTAAATGCATCAAACTTTCCTTTTCACTGTGCTGTTTTACTGCATATATCAATTTGCTTTCACATGCTTTTATTTGTCACTTACCAGGTGAATGATCACGGCACCCCACCCACCCCCATCCATTTCTTGTTTTTTCCAAAATAATATATGTTAACAAGATGGAGTTATAGTTTAAATTTGGTGTTTGATGATAAGATATTTGTTTACCTATCCTGACTTTTTAAATTTTTGGGCTGTATTAAATATATTCATGGTGTTTGTTTTAAAACTATATTGTTGTTTTCATGAGGATATGTAGTAATGATTTTATGCTATGATATGCTTGTATATTATTGTTAATATTGTTATGTGCTTTAAAAATAAATAAATGATGACATGTCCAGGTCTTTTTATTGTTTTACACTATATATAGGTACACTTTAACATTAAAAGAAGATTTTATGATCATGGATTGTTTTTTCATAGAAATATGCATAAACTCGAGCAATTTTAAAACTCCTATTTTTAGAAAATATTTGGTGTTGCCATAGAGAAGTAGGCTTTTAAATGTGGACTTGTTCCAGGAGATGGAGCAATGCATTTGACTTATATAGATGTGACATCTGTGGCAAAATGCACAGTATACATGTACTCCTGTTTGTAAGTTGACTTAATTATAAGTTCAGGTCTGAAAAAATTACTTCTATATGTCAGGTTGTTTTTCGCATAGAATCAGTCTGAAAAGGTGGTGACCATACTAGTGTAAAGCATTATGGTGAGTGTAGAGAGGGAGAGAGCAGGTAGACATGTAAACTATTGTCATTTGAAGTATTGTGTGGACCCAGAATTCAAGGATCAAACAAGTATTAACTTTCCAAATAAACTAAGCAACATTAGATAATATTGTTTAATACCTTTTTTTAGATTGGACATGTTACTGAGTCTAACTCAAATGTAGTTTAATCTTTTCTGTCTGCTTGTCTGTATGTTCCTCAAATCCACATGCATACACCAGTTTTCCTTGCTGATTTTTAAAATTTATTTGCCAATTCTTGTTTGGGCTTAAAATATACAGTGACATGCCCAGTATGATGACTGATGCAACAATTTCAATTTTCTGCGTCACATTTCTGGTAATGGTTATGATTGGGTATTGATGGTATTTGAACATAAATAATCCCAGATTTCACATGACATAAATTTCTCCTTCAAATACATCCCCAATCACATTAAGTTAGGAATATTAGCCTGCTACCTCGAGAACCCAGCCCAACTAAAAGACGAAAATGGTCTTATTGTCTATTTTAAGATAATCAAAGGGCTGTTTGTAGCGACCTAGTAATTTCACACCTTACTAGTTTCTGCTTTAGTTTGTGTCTTGCGTCGTATTAGCATATATCCATCAAATGTTCTACAGGCCACTTCAGAGTATGGAAGTTGACAATGACTCCTGTTTTGTTTGTTATGTATACATTGTTTCTGTACGCTGTGTCTATAACGTGGTTAAAAATGTTTTGTTTCAGCGACCTGGTAATTTCCACATATTACTAGTTTCTATTTTGTTGTGTTTCTTGTATCCGAGCATGGTAGCATACCATGACTGGTTCAGTTTATAATATGTACATATTGTCCCTTTTCTATTAACTATTTAAGCTTAATATAGAACATACGTTTATGATACGACACGTTTACGGGTCTGTTCGTTACTGCTGTGTTTTAGCGACCTAGTAATTTGATCCCATTACTAGATTCTGCTTTTAGTGTGTGTCGTTTCCGTACAATATTTATTTAATCGATTTATATGCAATTTCAAAGCTTGGAAGTCCGCCATGACCCCAGCTTTGTTATGTTATGTATACATTGTTTCTGATATACATCATCTGTAATATGTAGTATGGGTTGCCGAGTTAGAATATTTATACTATTAGCTATTTAGTCACGTGCTAATTTGCTAATCTGTGCATTGTTTCCTCTCATCTTGTGTCTTTTCAGAAGGAATGTTTACTACACGCATGACACGCACGTGCACAAAGATCTCTTTGTTCAGCATTGAAGGGAAGGAGTTAAATATGCAGTGTTTGGTCGGAAAAAACCCATGTACTGCTGTACTTCAGTAAAGCGGCAAAGGGGGAAAAGAGACGGTTGATGTCACGGCATGATACCTCTGACATTCTTAGTCTCCACCTGAAATCAGCCTCAGTGGCAAGCCTTGTGTGGGTCGCTGACACACACACACCCCCCCCGTTCGTTGTCCTAGGGTTTAACGCCATTTTTCAGTACAAGATAAGCTATACATCGCGGCCAGTATAACTGGTGGAGGAAGAACCCTGGAAAACCCAGGCAAGAACCACCGACCCACGAGAAGCTACTGGCAGGCTTTCCCACGTACCAACGCTAGCCGAGCCTTGGACTCGAACCCACGCAGACAGAGGTGAGATGGGGGTGATCCGGAACGATCAGCGCTTTAGACCACTCGGCCACTCGGGGCCCTGCTAATGTTCGTCGCATGGAACGAACACGTACCGTCAGGGGACGGAGAGGGTTAAGGAGGGGACCATCCGTCGTTGGATAACATGCGTCAATCTGTACTGCAGTCGAAGCCGCACTCTCTTCAATCTGAGCAAAACATTAGGGGAATATTCCCCTTTTTTAGGCAACCCAGATGGGGTAAGCCTTCATATATGCAAGAGCATGCCATTCGGGCTGGTAAGTCGGAGTGCATGGGATTTACGATTGATCAGCTGGACCCAAATAATAATAATAATAATAATAATAATGCCGCACCGACACCAGCCGTTCAGCCCCGACATTACAAGCAGTCCAGTTGTCTACGCATGACCAGAATGGTTCAACTATACAATTTTTACAGGGATCTTAGTGATGGATCCGTCCGTCTAGCCGGGCAGTCGGCAACATATCATTATTCCACCGGCGGTTTCGATGAGCAATTTTCCCGTTTATCCACGGCTTTTGAGCTGCCGACACAGGTGCGTGCCGGATCGACATATATGCAGCGACGGTGCTGGAAAGGACAGTAGTGTGGCGATGCCGACAGTAAGAGAAAGGCAGGATAATGCCGCCAGTGCAGGAAAGGCCGACAGTGCGACGAGGTCGACAGTGCGAGAAAAGCCGGAGATAAAGTCAGTGCAGGAAAGGCCGGCAGTGCGGGAAGGACGGCGATGCAGGCCGTGCTGAAAAGGCCGGTAGTGCGGTGATGCCGACAGAACGAGAAAGACCGGAGATGCCAGCAGTGCTGGAAATGCCGGTAGTGCGGCGATGCCGACAGTACGAGAAAGGCCGAAGATACCGGCAATGAAGGAAAAGTAGGCAGTGCAGCGATGCCGACAGAGCGGAAAAGGACGGCGATGCAGACAGTACTGCAAAGGTCGTATTTACCGGCGATGCCGGAAGTTAAGTACTGTCGACTTATTCTCAAGGGAGAGCTCGTGTCTTGCACAGATACGTCGGAACGGAGTCGTCAAGGCCACCCGGCATGACTATGTTTGAGCTTGAAGCCGAGCCAGTTAAGAACCCGGCGCACAGTAAGAGTGATGAGTCATCGATGGTCAAGTGCTAAGGAGATAATACCCAATGACTTACTCAAGACTTGCTTTTGGCATGCAAACAGAAGGTGGAGGCCCATCATCGACTGAAGTCGCCTTACAATATTCAAGACGGGGAAGGCGATGTAATTCTACCTCCCCGTCAGACGGAGAGAGTATGCCGTTAGTCTCAATCTGACATGTATACTTCCACGCCCATAGCCACCCCGTCTGTGGCTAGTTTCCACAGTTCCACGTGTATCGCCACACCGTTATTAACTTACCGTTCTTCCCTCATTAATCCCTGGGCTTTCAGTCACACTAGGGACTCCGTTCCGGGCGGCGGCGTCTACATCGACAGCAGCGTACCTGGGCAGCATCTTAAAGAAACACGTGCTAAGTTCTTTCCTACTCCAAGGTGGAATAATCTCCCTTCTCTGCTAGGTTAACCAGGCCTTTTCTTGAACTGGGAAGTTGAGACCTCCATATATCCCAGAATTCGTCCATTTGGGCACGAAATTCTTAACCAAACGGAATCTGGCGCGCCCTTTGTATTCGCGCTCCCAGAATTGTCGAACTCCTTGAGTCCATTTCATCAATACTTGGGTTTCATCGAGAGAGTTCTTGCAACTCAGCGGCTATTATACCACAGCGGACTTGCCCCCACTCGGCCGTCTCGTCGCAAGCACATTGGCGCCACGTTTTACGTCCTCTTAATCAAGCAAGCATGATCACATCCGAAATTCAATCACTCCCATGTTAGTGGGGAAATGCAAGCTGGCTGACCATTGGAATTCCGCTAAAAGAACCCCAGGCGGAAATAATTATCCCCGCCAATGCACATGGTGGGAGTACCCACCTGTTGCTGACCTTCACTACCTGGGGAACGGCACTTAGGCATGAATATCATAGAAAGGAAGGTTGTCTTCAATACCTTTATTTCTGTAATGATGGATCCTGGGGGCGAAACGGTCCTCTTTCGATCCGACAACACTGTGGTGGTGACTTGTATCCTCAAACAGGAAGGTACCAGACCACTTGTCTGGTGTTCTGATTTGGCATTTTTCTACGTGGGTGCAACACTCTCCTTACCAACATACAATTTAGACACCTTCTGGCTGCATCAGTGGCTTCACTAAGAACCAATCCAGCAAGGGTCGTGTCCTTTACACGGAATGTCCCCTCCATCAATTAGTCGACACTCGGATTCACACACTTCAAGGGCATCCTATGATCGACCGCTTGGCGACGAGTTGGAATCAACAGCTATCCACCTTCGTCCCCCCCCCCCCAGTTCTAGACACATCAGCTTGGGTCGTGAGATGCACTGTTATCCATCTGGGAGAGATTGGTGGGCCTGTGCTACAATTACGTGGTCAGAATGGCAAGATGACTCCAATAGCCCCTCCTTGAGACCACAAACTCTATCACCGATTTATTTTTCACAACGATAATACGCTCAGGAAGATTCCGGCCAACCTGAATCGACGTCCCTCTTCTTCTACATGCTTAGCTTTTACCAGTGCAGCGAGTCAGACATTTCAAACCTTCATTTGTTGAGAGAATCTCGAGAGTAACCATCGCCCATCAGCGTGCCTCTTTCTCAACTGGCCGACTTTCTCTGCCTCTGCTCATGGAGGAGAAACAGTTGGGACCCCAATCGTTACCAAAGGCTACGCCCTATGAAATCGGACAAATTTCAGCATCATGTCAACATGTTTGTGTGGGATAGAGACCTATCAGATCTTTTAGACAATATTAGTCTCCTTGATCAATATCCGTTATTTGTCTCTAAAGGGTTTTCTGCTGTCTTTGCATCCATATATTGTTTTACTGCTGCTTCAGCTACAGCAATATTTTTAATCGGCGCAACCGACACGCCAGATTCTGATTCGACCGTTTTTAGCGATTTCAACTAGGTTCTTTGCAACAGCGCCTTTGAGACGGACATCAATATGTTGAATATACTCGTTAGATATTTGCAGTTTGCCAGTTCGATTTTGAAAATTACTGTCTTACAATGGTCAACACCAGCAACAACAGGGCTGGTAGACTCGGTCAAATCCGCTTTGGTGGCAAACCTGCTTACAGCCACATCAGCACTGCATCGGGCTGAGTAACGTCCATAAATGGTACTAAAGATTTTGCTTAACAATAGACTTACTTTCATGTAAAATTAATACGTGTTTGCGGGACTACATTAATGAAGCTCTGGTTCCAACAAATGCACGCAACGCTACAACCAAGGTGACCACACATGAGGCCGTCTTACTGAGTTTGTATTGAAATAGTTGGTACATTATATAACTAACAACTTCACCTGGTACTGCAAGTCCATAAATGTCAAATTCAATAAGTGATTAGGTGTCACCACGTGTGCAACCCAACGAGTACCAGGTCCTGATGCTAAATCCAGGTTGACAATACCGGTTTCACCGATGTATGTCATCTCACATAAGACGTGATTAAAATGCTTGATTGATTTTACTATCGCGAGTAAATCAAGATTGGTTAATTGTCGCGTGGTGTTCTGTTTAGTTGACGACCTCTCCCTGATTCTGTTCGACATGTTCCTGGTAATCGAAGGCGTTTTGCTTTTTTATAGACCTTTCAGATTCACCATCGACCGCCATTTTAAAAGCCATTTATGATGATAATGCAAGAGCCCCTATGGCCGCCAATTTGAAACTGCTGGAGCCGCTGCTGCTAGCAATGCTTGAATCGCTGCAAGGAATGGAAATATTCCAGTGTATTTTGCAACTGCATCACGTCTGATTTGGACAGTTTTCATGTTCATGAGGTATTGTTTTATTTGGCCGCGTTAGGCTAGTTAATTTGTGTTGAGGTCATCCACAATGGTGCTATTCCAGCTAATATTTTTTGGAGAAAGTTTCAATTTGACTTATTCATTGTTTATCTTAATGCGTTTTTGTAAACAATTTCCTAAGCTGGTTTTCACCAAGGCTGACTTATACTTCGTGATATGTCGTTATTATCTGAAGACACAAACCAGTTCAACTACTCTATGAATTTTTTTCACAGGAGCATCAAAGACCCTCATTAGATCATCTAGCCCTCCAAAACATAGTCTTGTCAAAAAGAATCACAGCATAACATCTATAACCAGCTGTATCAACCGCACCTGAGCGTGCATGAAAATATATGTCACCAATGAACTGTCTATTCAACTCCAGGTGTTCCAAAGAAAGTGTAATAAAGATAAGGTGAGATACTTGAAAACCAGTATGAACATTTTGATGAATGTCCATATAAACCATTTATTGTGATATGCACGTACAATATGATTGGCTTCTCTATTCAAGGTAAATTTCTTCGGAAGTAAATTTCTTCTGATGACCGTTTAACCACAAAGAAAGCTCAGTCACTTCCAAGTAGTCGAATATCGTCTGCTGACGGTTTGTTCATTGTCTTGATTTCTATTTAGAAATGCCGAGAACATTATTTTCGTGCGGTAAGACCATGTTGAGCACTTATTTGCCAATAGAACTTGGTGGGTGCGCATCAGTGATATTTACGACACGATACCGTTGATGTTATTTCCAACTCCATAAATGAGAACAAATATGATTTTCTAGACACTGAAGGCGATAAAACATGCATCCACAATGTTAATTTTCTAATTCAGTTCTACAATTTAGCAACATCAGCATCATGTCAAATTGCACCGTTTGAGTTTTTCTTATGGGTTAATGTTTTTGGCCCCGACAATTACCTTGCGAACACTTATACAAAATTAAATCTGTAACTAGGAAATCGCACACAAAGTAGCAACGAGGCTCCACCAAGTTGTCCTCGACACTGTATAAATCTATTACTTTAAAAATGTAATTATCGCCCATGACTACGACTTGTACATTTGCCTCATTAGCAGGGTTGTCATGTAATCGAGGCCGCATCAGTTCATACCTTCAAGACTACGCATTACCAGATGTATCCTCGATTGACACGATAGTTTGACTGTTCTTGTGTAAACATAGCTGTATATGGAGTCCAGTAATCGTTGTGGCAATGTCAGCCTTGTCAAGAATTTATTCGATTTCCTTTCGATGGATGGAATAAAGTGCGCTGTTGAACAATGCCATGATTCTGTTGTTAACACATTCAGCTGTGATATTAGGATGTAGTGGATCATATTCGTTATCGGATCATATTCGATATTTTTGTCGGAGCTTATGTTTTCCCTCAAATTTCAAGAAAAAACAACTTAAACGTAATCATTAATCCATATAAACGATATCAAATCGATTTAACCGGTCGCAATTGCTGACATATCAATGTGGCCTCATTAAGGACATCTGGTACGTTGCTACCGACACGAACTGACCCAATTAGTGTTTCCAATCGATACACCAAATTCATCCGCTGATACGCATTTGAATTCTCTGGTTGTAATATCATTTTTCATTGTTTTACATTTGCTTGCATGACTTCCCCATGTTTCTCTTCTTCCAAGGAGGCAAATCTCTAGTTTCTGTTATTTGGCCTACGAAACGCCATAGAGTCTTTGAAACTGTTTTAGAAATGTATGCTAATTTGTTGGACATTCTTGTTGAACACTTTCTGGACCTGATTTTCTACAAATCTCGACAATATTAGACGATTCAGTCCACATAGGATTATTAATCTATGGTCTTTAAGATCCATTCTACTCCCTGAAAACCCATGTAGGCCATTTCCTGTAGATATAACTCTCTCGCGGATACAATGGTATTTAACGCGCTAACATATATTATTTTAATTGCATTGTTTCAGGTGTATTAGCGGCACACCCCAGAGGGTTACCAAAGATCATCTGTCGTGAATATTCATAGAATGTATGAGCAGGTGTTGTCAAGTGTGATTGGTACTCAGTCGGTTCTTGTTGTGAAAGTGATGCAAATGCCTCTCCAATCATCGTACATTTTGCCTGATTACTGTCGTATTTGTGCTCATTGTAATGGTGCACTCCTGATTGGGCCAAGTCGTATTGTGTTCCCATCATCATTGCATTGGTTCAGCGATTTTCTTTCTTTGTTCCACAGTTGTTTTTGTGGTTGCCTTTTTATCATCCTCAGCCCATTTCACTATTTCTTTTGTTTTTTTAATCAGCGGTGCAAATGTTTTTCAAAGCCAGCTACTAAGATCTTTTCCTACAGTTTGTACATATCTTTGACAGTTTGACGGCCTTCCATAACATTTCGAACCAGTTTCTTCTGTAAGACTGGTTTTACGGCGTAGCTTTTGTACACTGCTATGGCATTAATGGCAGAAAGAGACAGCTTATATGATTGTCATTATTTAATTTCTTTGTGAGACACTTGCGTCCAAATCCGCGTGATATTTTCGTTCAGGCCCACCTGTTAAGTCAATAGAAAAAAAACTATACGTGTCCTTATTTGATCAGCACAAACATTAGTGATACGCGCAAATATATCACGAAACGCATCTCATGAGTGGAAGACAAGTCCAAATTATATTTGCAAGGCCACGCGTGACAATGCCACGGAATATCATGAACATTTTATAGCTGTCACTGATCCCTTTTGGCACGTGTGCGTATCGTTCATTCAAACAGAACACTTCGGTCTTTTTATGTCGATCTCGTCAAAATATTCTCTCGGGATTGATTTGGTTTCAAACATCACATCTGCGTACACAAGATTATTTTCACTTGTATCGAGATTTAACAGAATATTGGTCGACAGTGTCGGTCTCCTTCCTGAAACTAAGTGAAAACTGAAGTTAAGGTATGGAGTAATGCAAGGGAAACGATGTTTCAGCTTGGTGATAGAGGTCTAACTCTTTTGAACATACTTCAAGGTCCTCTTCAGATCCTTATAAAGTTAGAGAGAACATTAGTGAATTAAATTAAATCATTATTATTTCTGGGATGTATTTGTTAAAGGATAATGTTGATAGAGATAGCCCTGTCACTTATTCAGTCAATTTAGTTGAACCTGTCCAAACCTGTCCAAAACTGCGCAGATAGAAGAAATGGAATACACTCTGACTGTAATGACCTCAATATAACTCATAATCGGAATTCAGAAATATTGAATAACCTTGACCAGAAACTCTCACATCTACAGCCACAAGAAAATTGTGCACGAAAACAGATATGACCACTTGTTTTCAGCTGTTTTTACATGAACAAATAAAAAATACCATGAGGGTGGCATTGTATAGGTTGAATCCTCTCAAAAAAGATGTTTGAAAAATGAAATTCAGTATTTGCTGGAGAATGATTTCATAGAACCAAGTAAATGGCTGTATTCTTGTGCCGAAACCAGATAATAATTTCTGCATGTACAGCGACAATAGAAAAGTGAACGGTGTTGCCAAAACACTTTCATTTCCATTGCCAAGAAACAATGACTGCATTGATAAAATTGGAAATACAAAATATGTCATCAAATTTGACCTTTTGAAATGGTTCTGGCAAATTCCCCTGGCTAAAAGGGCTAATGAAATTTAGACATTGGTAACTCCAGATTGACTTTATCAATATAAAGGCATGCCATTTCTGATGGAAGGTTCATCTGGCACTTTCTAACGCTTAATGAACAGGATTACATCTGGACTAGAAAATTCTGGTGCTTACATCAATGATATCATCATCAACAACGACATCTGGAAAGATCACTTCGAGACCATTCGGAAATTCTTTGATAGATTCAGTGATGCAAATTTGACATTTAATTTAAGTAAACGTGAGCTTTAACGTACTTATGTTACATTTCTAGGACATATTATTTGACACGGACAAGTTGAACATATAGAAATTAAGGTCAGGTTATGTTGATGTGATTCTGGGGTATGGATAGATATTATCGGAAATGTTGCTCAAATTTTTCCATAAATCCAAAACATCTGGCCAATCTGTCAAGTCAGGCATCCAAATTTCATTGGGCTCTAAAATGTCAGGATGTTTTGGATAAGTTAAAGGATATACTTAAGAGTACCAAACTCAAGTCAATGATTGCAGATGTCTGTTGATGTAAGAGATGTTGGAGTTGGTGGGGTATCGATTCAAGAAGACACAAATGGTGTTGATCATCCAGTGTGCTATTTTTCTAAAATATTTATAAAAAAAAGCACTAGAGGAGTTATTCTAAAATGGAACATTTGGCCGTGCTATTGACTTTGCAACACCTTGAAGTGTATATAATTTCAGCTTCTTTTCTGATTATTGTATTAGTGATCACAAAACCCTTACTTTCATTGGCAAGATGAAAAACAAAAAAGCCAAATATCATTAAGGTAGAGTTTAATGCTGCAGGAATGCAATATCTACATCAGGCACATTAAGGAAAAGATAATCTAGTTGCATATGCACTTCTAAGTAATTTGCACCTGACCTTGTCAAGTTCACTGAGTACCTGACCAGGGACATTTATTTCGTAAGCAACATAATACATAGCTAATATTTCTCTGTGAGTATAGATTGAATGTTAGAACACTGCCAATGAAGTAAACATGTTTATCTGAATCTGATTCTAGGACACTGAAATTGACACATGAAAAAACCCTTATGTAACTGATGTTTGCAATGTTCTTTATCGCAAGTTCAGTAATAGACGTTGTTGATAAATTAGAATGTTATATAAATAAACTTTTGACCCTCATCCTGCTTTTATTTTTATGTCTTAGCTTGTTATATAATGTTGCTTACATGAAAAATTACTCATTCATAGACTGCTCCGGTGGCCTAGTGGTTAGAGCGTCCACCTCGGATGCGGAAGGCCATGGGTTCGATTCCGGCCGAGTCATACCAAAGACTTACAAAAATGGTAGTAACAGCTGCCTCGCTTGGCGCACAGCATTAGTGTTAGGACTGTTCGGCCTGGTGTCAGGATAATGTGACTGGGTGGGACATCATGCTCATGTCTGGTGCATGATTCCTCAGTGCTAGACATCACTATAAACTGCCACACTGTAGACATCGTAGCGATATGACTGTAAAATTGTTAAAGCTACGTTAAAAATCCAAATCACACACACACACACACACACACACACACACACACACACACACACAGACAGACACTCATTGATGCCTTGAAGCAGAGTCCGTTTTATTGTTGTGTTCAGTTTTTCATTTGAATGGAATTATTTGTTCAAATTATTATTCACAGGAAACGCACAGTGTTGCTCATTAATACTATTCTTGGATAGAAACATTAATTTGGAATTACAGAGAATTCAGACAAGAAAATATTTGAACTATGTTATTGTGATACATCGAAAGACTGTTAGTACATCATCACAATCCAGAACAATGGCTCATTACCACGTTCGAGACTACAGACAGGCACATCACCACATTCTTCATTAGAACTTTTTAGGAGTACTGCAATACCACTGGAATTCGGTTGGAAGTTTATACATTTGGACTTGTGATAGAAAATTTAGGACTATTTGGGATTTACTTCACTATAATGTTAGTTCTTTTTAAATGCTCACTTTGTATTCTAGGGAAATAAATTTTTTGTTGAATTTTAGGAAATGTGTTGGTTTTCGCTCTTGTCTGCTGCTTTGTATAAGACCATAGAATGGTAACCAAAAATATTACCATTGATTTTTATAAATGTTCCAAACCCGATACAGAATATAAATTTTGTAAAAGAAATTTAAAATATCCCTCAGTATCTATGAACCAGTAGACAAATTCATAAGACCAGTTCGATTAAGAGACAGTGAGACAGATATGTAGACCGTTAAGTCATATTTTATAGACGCAATGACAATCACCATTATTATGTAATAAAGGATTCATCCACATTAGTTTTATACAAAGAGAAAAATGAGGAGAAGGTAAACATGATCATACGAAATACTTAATTTTTTACATTCTGAATTAAAAAGGCAAGAACACGATTACCTTTAAAAACATCCAAGACAAAGGACATAATGCCAAAGGAGGGTTCTGTAAATAAATTTAAACGCTATCACAGTCGAACATATGTCGATAGTTTACTGAGGAGAAGAACGTACAATTAAATTTTACGAACATTTAGGGTTGATTGCACGAATATTTAAGGTTGATTGCACGAATATTTAAGGTTGATTGTAATAAAACTGTTTATAAAAAAAATATGATCAAGAAGTTTCAATAATGCTAAACAATGATGAAAAACATGTATGTTCAGTAATGCTTGTATAGTTAATAACTTTGAAAGCCCTAGCAACCTTCGAGGGAATTTTGTAGAAATAGTAGTTAGAATATTTGATAGTCATAAATTTAACGACAATCACTAGAGTAACCTATCAAGGACGATACATTAACAGAAACACTACAACATTTCTGATACAATATATAAAATATTCTTTTGAAAGATTTAATGAAACTGAATGACCACCAATCCAGACATTTTATTCAAAACTCACAGGATCACACTTCTTTCCCTCACCAGTTTTGTCATTAATTAATTGATTTGTTTATTCGCTCTTCCATTTTGTCATATCTCTCCCCCATCAATTCAGCCACTAGTTCATAAATCATCATTCACTCATATACACATTCATTTACTCAGTCGTTTACTCACCTTATTCAACACTACTCTTCCACTTTAAATTTTTCAGTCTCCCATTCTTGCTCATTCATTCAATCACCCACCACTTCCATGTTTGCTTTCATTCATACTTTCTTTTTCTTCCCTTTTACCCCTTCTTTCATTCAATAATTTGTAATTTATACTCTTATTAATCTGTGCCTATTGGTTTACAAAACTGTCTTAGCTCCGGAAAGGTCTGTCAGAGGTGCACAAGAGTTATCGCAAATGGAGTTTTGCTTCATTTGTTGTCTGTTGTATACTGTATCAATGTTAACTGTAGCCAAATCTACAGCATGTACTGTAACACCATGGGTGATTTTATTATGGATGTTTTTATTCTGTTTGAGTGTGAGTGTGAAAGCCATGCATATGATAAACTCAGGGTGATAATTACTTCATACATTCCTGTACAATAACACGTATATGTAAAATTTCTGCTGTTTTCATGGATAATAACATACAAATTATATCTATAAATGTTAGAGGCCTGCAAGGTTCAGTCTTCAAACGAAGGGACATTTTCCACTGGGTAAAACAAAAGAAAGTATTTATAATATCCTTACAAGAAACTCATAGAACAAGAATGATGAAATATATTAGGCAGCTGAATGGGGATACAAATGTTTATTTAGCCACTGCTCTAGTAATAGTGCTGGAATTGCAATATTTTTTAGAAATACTTTTGAATTCATAATTCATAGAGAAAGATGTGACACTCAAGGGAGATTTATTATTTTAGATATTACAATTACTGGCAGCATAATAACCCTCGCGAATTTGTATGGTTATAATGATGATAATCCTAGCTATTTTAGAAAGTTAAAGGAGGGGATTTTATTTTTCGAGAACCCATCAATTATAATGTGCGTAGACTGGAACACTGTTCAAGACTTAGAATTGGATACTTATAATATTTTACATGACAAACACCCACAGTCTAAGGCAACGATTCAAGACCTGAAAAACGAATTGGAATTAATTGATCCCTGGCGAAATTCCAATCAAGACTTAAAGATGTATACCAGGAGGCAAAATTCTCCCTTGAAACAAAGTAGATTAGATTACTTTCTTGTATCGGATGACATTCATATGAATACAACTGATGCGTGTATCTTACCAGGGTATGAGATTGATCATTCAGCTATTGTTTTGAGTGTGACTTTTTCAACGTGTCCAAGGGTAAAATGATATTGGAAATGTAATGCCCAACTATTGAGGAACACTGAGTATACTGATTTGGTCAAAAAGTGTATAAGTGACACTGTAAATGAATATTATGTAGTGGTGTGTGTGGCTTTTTCAACGTGTCCAATGGAAAAAGGATATTGGAAATTTAATGCCCAACTGTTGAGGAGCACTGAGTATACTGATTCGGTCAAAAAGTGTATTAACTGACACTGTAAATGAATATTACGTAGGGGGAAATAAAGATGACTCTCTCCTTGTTTCTCTTTCCTGTAATGACCAAATGTTCTTTGAAATTTTGAAAATGAAAATAAGATCTGAAACTATATGTCATTCTATTAGGAAAACAAAAGAGAAACGTGAAAGATTAAAGAAAATTGAGTAGGAAATAATAGAAATGGGGGGGGGGGGGGCGACTGTCGAATAACATAAATGGGGAAACTCTGGAAAATTTAGAGAGAAAAAAGCAGAATTAGAGGAATCTAGGAAAAATACATAGATGGTGTTATATTAAGATCTAAAGCTAGATGGTATGAATTTGGGGGAAAAAGCACAAAGTAGTTTTTAAATCTTGAAAAAGAAACTATGTCAATAAGACAATAAAGGAAATTATTTTAGGTGATGGGACAAATATATCTGACCAAATAGATATTTTAGAAGCTCAAAACAGTTTTACATGGAATTGTACAACAGTAGAATTGCTCAGCTTGATGATGAGGCAACTCAAGAAGCTCGAAATAGATTTTTTAATCATAATATTAAAGTTAGTCACGAGTAAAGAGAATCATGCGAGGGTCTTCTTACAATTAATGAATACGATATGTCTCTAAAACAGATGGAAAATGGAAAAAGGCCTGGATCAGATGGATTCACTGTAGAGTTCTATAAATTCTTTTGGAAGTCTCTTGGGGGATTTATATGCAGATCAATAAATTACGGATATACTGTAGGGAAACTTTCAGATTTTCAAACTCAAGGAGTCATTACATGCCTACCAAAGGAAAAAAAGACAGAATATATTTTAAAAACTGGAGACCTATATTACTTTTAAATACTGACTATAAGATTGCTTCGGGAGCCATTGAAGCTAGGATTAAAAAGGTTCTTCCATCAATAATCAGTGATACTTAAAAAGGATACATGAAGGGTAGATTCGTTGGAGAAAATATCAGGCTATTATACGATATCATGGACCAACATTAGAATGAATATATATATGATTTATTATTGTTAATAGACTTTGAAAAAGCCTTTGACTCAATCAACTGGACCTTTGTGGAAGAAGCTTTACAATCTTTTAACTTTGGTGATTCCGTTTGTAAGTGGTCTAAACTGTTTTGTAATGACTCTAAGTTGTGTTATAAATAATGGGCATGTCATCTTTTTTAGACTTGAAAGAGGATGTCGTCAAGCAGATCCCCTTGCACCTTATTTTCTTATCACTGGGGTTGAGATTTTAGCTATAACTTTAAAGCAAAATGTGGATGCACGGGGACTGATCTTTAACGTCAGTGAATATAAATTGGGTCAGTATGCCGATGACGCTTTGATTCTTCTTGATGAATCTCAACTTTCTCTTAAAGCAACGATATCTTGCAAGGTTTCTTTATATTATCTGGACTTAAATGTAACATAACAAAAACAAAAGCTATTTGGATTGGAAACAACAAGAAATGGGCCTAATTTGGTCCTCTTCTAACTTTATACTCCTTGGCATAGAATTTTCTCCAGATTTAGAACAAATGGTGGAAATTAATTATATGAAGAAACTAACAAAGGCAAAACGAATACTGGCAAGCTGGAGTCAAAGACATCTGTCAATATTTGGTAAGGTAATTATTGTAAAAACTCTTGTTCTGCCCATAGTCATACATCTTTTTTCAGCACTTCCAAATCCATCAATAAAAGTTGAAGCAGAACTAAATCGCACTTTATTTAAATTTTATCGGGTGGAAAAGTAGAGAGAATAAAACGTGATATACTTGTATCCCCAGAAAACGAGGGAGGACTAAATATGATACACATATTTTCATTCATTAGGTATATTCAGATAAGATGGGTAAAACGATTGCTGGAGAAGGAAAATGGAACGTCGCAGAACTTAGTCAATACAACTATACTCAGAAATAAAATGGATATTTGTAATTTAGGAAGTAGGAAATTAGACGAATTTAGTAAGCTCATTAAAAACAGTTTTTGGAGAAATGTAATTTTGGCAGTATCTAATTGGAAAGAGGAACCGCAAAGTCCAAACGAGTATCTATCCATGAGCATTTAAACTTTTGTCCCCCTAAAAAGCTCTATCAATACAAATCCTGGACAGAAGTCGGTTTTGAAATTCTGAATGATTTTGTAGATGATCACGTTAATTTAATACCTTTTGAAATAATAAAACAAAAACTAGAAGCGATGATCTCTTGAAATACTTCTCCTTAATATCCAAAATTCTAAAAGCATGGGAAGATGCCATAAATAAAAACATTTAGTACATAATAATTTTGATAAGCAGGAGGAAAAAATAATGAACTTGCAAAAACAAAATTCACTCACGTTTGTTTACAAAGATCTTTTGAAAAAAGCTAAACGGCAACACACTGCTAAGTATTTAATAAAATTGTAAGTAGTGAGGAGTGGTCTGAGATTTATAGCCGGGCGAAATGCTTCACCAAGGATACCAAGTTGATCTCTTTTAACTTTAAATTAATCCATAGAATAATCGCCACTAATGATTTTCTGAAAAGAATTAACATATTAGATGACAACAAATGTACTTTCTGTAATAGTGAAAATGAAAGTATTGAGCATCTCTTTTATAACTGCAGTATTACTTCACAGTTTTGGTACCGTTTTAATGATCTTTTGGCACCTTTTTGCCCAAATATTGTACATTTGTCCAAAACAGAAATTTTTTAGGAAGTGAACAACTGGACAGTTAGTGTAATTTTTTGCTCTTTTTGGCAAAATATTATATTTATACTTGCAAATTCAATATGAAAAATCCTTCTATTTTTGCTTTTAAGCAAATAGTTGCAATGCATATGAACATTGAGAAATACACTGCTACAGTAAATGCAAATGAGGACCAATTTCTTAAAAAATGGACCTCAATAATGAATATGTAACTTGTTTCCGATTTGATGGTAAACAGGAAAAAAAATACTATAATATCACAAAGTCCATGTCACCTGGATTGTGTGCCACATGCATGTGTGCATGTGTGTGTGTGTGTGTGTGTTTTCTTTTTCTGTAGATTATATTTATTATCCTAGATTATCTGATAACCAGAAATGTTTGATTGTAAGGTGACCTTGGGATGGTTCCTCGACCCAGTGTTCAACCTATTACGGGGTTAATAAAAACAAACTCATAGGATCAGCACAGAGAATTACGAATATGTAAAATATGTGTTGAAATACTTCATATAAAATTATCTTGGAGATCTCTTGGCCATGTGCTAACCTATCTACGGTAATAATTTTCAATATGCTGACGAAGCAAAAATTCAAATTTTGTTGTCTTGGAATGACGAAAATACGTTCGGATGAATTCTGACGGTAGTTTTAGAACATTTTAAAATATATTTAGACATACATTTTAAAGATTATCCTTTGGCGCCATAAATACTAACCTAGAGAGGATAATTTATTTTCGCTACAGAGGAAATTGATTGGAGATATAAAGGGTACAAACATTTAGTATATATTTTATTACGCAAGATAAAAAAAACCAAAGAAAGATGCATTATTCACTATGGTAACTTGGAACTGTATATTCAACTAGGAATGGAAAAGCTACATAGAACAATTAGGAGCCGTGACTATCATCAGTTGAACTAGATATATCTTTATGATAAAAATGCCAGCAATTAATGAGAAAAAAAAAGTGTTTATTGATGGGATTTTCTTGGGTCTTTTTGGCAAGCCAATGAATATTGCGGTTTTTCGAAGACACATTGAAGATTTTTAGAATGAGAACTAAAATGTAAAATCATGTACTGACGAAAGAGATTTTTTTTTTACTTAAACTTTAAAAATATATTATTTTTTTAAGAAAAACAGTAATATATGAAGATATTGCGATATTTAGTTTTACAGGAAAATAAAATAAAATCAGCAAAACCTGGCGGTTTTATAGTGGTAGAAGAAAATACGTTGCTCGTGTATGATTTGAACAACAAGCTAAAGAACGAATACAGTGAGAAATTTTTTAAAATTAACTCCAGAGGTGTCGCTAGGGTTGGTGTTATCCAGTGCGGTAAGTCACGGTGTCACCCCCATGGACCTCCTTTCGTAACAGACTATAAAGAATCCGTAGTAATGTCATTTTGGTGTCACCCCCTCTGATGGTGTCACATGGTGCGGTCCGCACCCGCGCACCCCTCTAGTGACGCCACTGATTAACTCCCCCGATACATATTCTCTGCACATTAGTGATGAAACGGATAACCTATACAAGATATTAAGCAAAATATACAGTTTTACGACACAATAAATGGTAAATGATACCATTTATGGAATACCACACGATAACCATAAAGTTTATGGATTGCTTAAAGGCGAGGTGAATTGCTTACTGATACAATAGTTTTGTGGTGGCCTTACAAGTAAGCTAATTGCTTTTAGGATTGAGATAGCAGAAACAAAAGCAGGACACGCGAGTGTATTAAAAATGTATTTGAAACAAAATCTCAAACAAGATACGTATAGTTATTGCTTACTGAACGAAAGTATAAATCATTAAGAGATGGATTAAATTAGGTCATCCCAAAACAGATATACAATATCACTACAAACAAAGCTGATCTTTCAAATCAGATGATAAACGCTGTTTAGTTCATAACATGACTACTTTACTTTTTGGCTATTCTCCTTGAACCGAGTATTCAAGCTAATATTCCAGCGTCATTAAAAGTTTTTTTTATTTTTTATTTTGGTTAATTTTAACTTTCAACTATTTTATCTACAATAACTGCGGGTACTATTTTATTTTTATTTTAAAAAAATTCCATAGACTTTTATCGTTTGAGTTAACGTCAACAGCTCAGAAGTAACCTTATTGTAATGGAGACAAATGTTCTCCCATTCATAATGTTAGTTTTCATCTTCTATAACTTTGGAAGCTTTTTAACAACGTAAAACATTATCTCAGTTTCAGAGGAAGAGCAAGCGCATACAATGAGTAATGATCAACCAGGATCTAACATCGATTAGAATTCTTTCTTTCCGTGTGCAGTTAAACTGAATAGATTCAATGCCAGTGTTTTACTTATTAGCTGCTCCTGACCTTAACTTTCTCAGTTTTTTGCTTCATTAAATCTTATTTATTCTTACTGACGTTGGTAACCACAAGTCTTTAAACGTCATGCAAATATTGCAATCATTCAGCTTGAAAATTCATCACTACCACAAGAATAGCTTTTGTCCTTAATCATCATTCTTTAAAGATTTCTTACAACTGCATTTTTTGCATCCCTTTTAACCTTTACATCCAGGCACAATTAAAGCGTTTTGTCCTAGGCTATGTATTGCAACTTGTATTTGTTAGTCTGGTTTTATACTACTTGGAGTGTGTGCAATACAATATTGTGTTGGATTAACAGTCTTAACACTATTTGATATTTACTCCTGTTTGTGAGGAGTTATATATTTTTAATATAATCATTATCTTTCTTCTCGTCGCTTAATTATTTCCGCTATTGTTGAATTTGTAATTGCAAAGTATACTAATTTTCTGGAGAATTTTTTCCCTCTGTTATGTAAATTTAATTTGCCTTGTTTGTTATTTATTTTATTTATTATATGCTATGACTTATGTAAAATTGTATTTTGAAGCTGACATTAGAGACTACCGGTCAGTTTTCTATAACTTATTTTAACACCATAGATTCGTAATACCGCCATATCAGTCGCTAAGGCTGGTATTTCAGCGTCTATGATTTGTTCATTGGTTCTAATTCAAGTATGCCATAGTATTTAAAAGAATCTGTTGTTGAAAAGAATAACTTATTTTATCAAACTCTAAACCTACGAAAATAAATTTCATTAGATCCTATAATCATGACATATATAATACCATGATAAATAATGTTGCTTTTCCACCATATAATGATAAATACTTTTCTTTAATATCATTAATGTCTACAACAATACTCATATAAAGTCCTTTGATAAAAAATTTGTATACGGATTAAATATACTGACTAAAAGTAGTAATTGTCTATTACAATACTCATATAGAATCATTTTATATGACATTTTTGTAAGGACTAAATGTACTGATTAAAAAAGACAACTTTTCATTGCATGGAAAATGGTATACGAGTCAAACTTCATTCTTCTTCTTCCAGACGGATTTGAAGGTCAACTCCTAGGTTGTAGCCAATAATTTCAAATCGACTGGAAAGCAAAAATGAATTTTATAAAATTTAAAATTTCAGTATAAAATATTTTAAACAAAATTTTAAACATTGTTTTTGACATGTTTAAAAATCGGACAAAAACCAAACAAACTGTACAAATAAATGTACGATTTGGGTTCGATCCCCGGCTGAGTCATACCAGAGACTTAAAAAATGGTACTAACAGCTGCCTCGCTTGGCGTTCAGCATTAAGAGGTTAGTGTTAGGACTGGTCGGCCTGGTGTCAGGATAATGTGACTGGGTGGGACATCATGCTACATGTCTGCGGCATGATGCTCCAGTGCTAGACATCACTATAAACTGCCACATTGCAGACATCGTAACGATAAGACTGAAAAATTGTTAAAGCTACGTTAAAAATCAAAATCACATCACATCACATCATTTTCAAATCAGACATAAAATGGATCATATAATGTATAAATTAGTGCTATTTGCTTCATATGCTAATAAAATGTAATGGGGAACTGTCGTAGCTGAATCAATAAAGTAACGTCTGTAAATGAGATAAGGTACTGACGTGTTCTAAATCAAATAACTTGTTAAAACTGGATGGTGTTAATGAAATGGTTTGCAACAATCGAGAAACTTGTGAAAATGGGAAGGATTATGTCGTGTTTTGAATCAGTCAATAAAGGTGGATCAATGGAATGGCGTTATGCGAAGGTTTGGATTTACCGATAGACTTGGAAAACTAGGAAGGATTAATGGCTTGTTGTTTAGTCTACTGAGAAACGTTTAAGAATGAAGGGGGAAAGGATGCGGATTCAATCAATGTAGAAACAGATTTAAATGATTGGTACAATAATGTGGTTTGAATCAACCGAGAAACTTAAAAATGAAATGAGGTTTGGGATGTGGTTTGAATCAATAGGAAAACTTGTGAAAATGGGAGGGTTTAATGAAATTGTCTTTATTAATCAATCAAGTTGCCTGCAAAATTGCACTGTGCATTGACTTGGCTTGAATCGATATAGAAACTTGTAAAAGTGGGAGTTGGTTCTGACTTGTTTTCGTTCAATCAAGACCTTTCTTTTTAAAATTTCAATTGATGATGAATCGATTTGAATCAACTGAGAAACTTGTAAAACTGGTAGGCGTGGGGGTGGGGTGGGGGTGATTAATGACTTGGCTTTAATCAATCTTGAAAACGTTCATATAAGATGTATATAATGATTTGGTTTTAATAAAATGAGAAACATGAAAACAATTCTTGTTGGTAATGAGTTGGTTTGAATAAATTCTGAGACTTGCAATAATAGGCGGTGGGTGGGTGGTGACTAATATAACTTGAATGAATGTAGACACTGTAAAATGAGTGGGAGTAATGAGTTGGCTTGAATCAATCAATAAACATGTACGAATCAAAGAGTGTAATAATTTGGTTTGAATCGAGCGATTAACTAGTAAACTAAGATGTGATAATGATGTATTTTGAATCAGTGGCGTAACTTGCAAAAAGAGGACGAGGCGGTTTGAATAAATTGAGAAACTACCCAATATTAATGTAAGTAGTCTTTTTTCTCCATTTTCCATTTCATTTTCTTTCTCTATTAACGGTAGCATCTTGCGAAGATTGTTTCATCGTCGTTGACCTAGTTGCCCTACAAGATCGTCCTGAAGGTTACGTCGTTTTCCATTCGGAAGAAATTCTCACCTCAGGTGACAACGAATATGCAACAGTTTGCACCATTTTTATAAAAAAAATTGGCTTCAAATGCTAATGACTTTATATGAAATTCTAGTCTTTAAAATCTATATACCGTACACTTTGAAATGTGCATTACTTCACCAAGATGTTGCAGAAATTCTTCCCGATCAACTGATTTTAAATAAGTTTGTGATAATTCTTTGTGACTGAATGTTTCATGGATACTTTACAATTGAACATGTTAAAGAAAAGTGTATAGGACAAATGAATAGTTATGAAACTCGTTCTATCTTCTTTTGTCAGACGTAAGTAGTGAAGGGGGGCACTCTACGTACAATGGGAATTAGCATTAAAAACACCCTTGGGTCAATCTACGTACAATGGAAATTTAACATGGAGAAAAATCGTGGGTCAATCTACGTACAAGGGGAATTAACATGGGAATAAATCGTGGGTCACTCTACGTACAAGGGAATTGAACATGGCAATAAATCGTGGGTCACTCTACGGACAAGGGAAATTTAACATGGGATTTTTTTTAAATTTAAAAAAAATTTTTTTTAAAAAAAGGGGTAGGCAATGGAAAGGCTATCTCTTTTCGAGAAATATGGCTGGCCCTGAAAAGGGCCTTTGGGTTTTATGTTAATGTATTCATTAACATAAATGGCACCGCATTGGTCTTCTTCTTGTCCTTAGGCTGCGTCTTACTGTTGGTCCGTACATCAGCACTCTTTTCAGGCATCCTTGTCTTTCGACGTAGATCCTACGTATCCACAGGCTGGTGTTTGTCCTGTGGACAACGGTCCACTTCGATCGGACATACATGAGCAAGTCTGTCCGAAACATCATGGAAGACACAAGGGTGGATGACTCAACTGTAGTCCACATCTTGAAGCGACGAGAACAGGTGAATCAATGCATTGAACGGCGCTTATTTATAGGCGGAGGAAGGATTGAAACGGATTGAGTTCATTTACCAATCCGAACACGCGTTACAGAATTCAGTCAGCTCGCATCCAATCCGAAGAGAGCAGTCTGTGACGTCACGTAGTCAATATAGATTCGCTAGCGCTTGTGTGCAGTCAATCTATGCGACAGTGATTCAACATGACGGAAACTCAGAAAACGATCCAGTGGGGTGCACCAGCAGGGGAGATTGCCCAAGGGAACCCGGACTTACTTTCAGAAGAGGTGAATTGGGATTTTGTGGATTTTCTCTCCTCGCAAGAATTTGTTCCGGAACCTTCGTTACTTTCTTCATTACCGCAAGTGGAGAATTTTAGACAGAGACAGAAAGAAGAATTGGAGAAATTTATACAACGACAAAAGGAAGCGGAACAGACTTTTCTCCTACAGCAACAGCAACAAGAAGAAGAGGTAAGAAAAAAACAACAGCAACAACAGCAAGAAGAAGTAGCAGCAAAGAAACAAGAGGGTGAAAATCAAACGGTCACGGTACTGTTGGACATTTTAGCGGAGTTAAGAAGTCTGAAACAAATGTATCAGACTTCTTTATCACGACCGAAGAGAATACGACCTTCCCGAGCCAAACATGTCAACCCTGTGACTAAGCCTACCGTACCACCCTTAGTGATTTCAACCCAATCATTATCATCAACATTACGCAGTCCAGAAGTAGGCCTTGGCCGTGGCAAAGGCTTAAGGCAGTTAAAATTGATTGCTTAAACTCACCCCTACACCATGAAGAAAAAAAGGCCCTTTTCAGGGCCACCCACATTTCTCGAAAAGAAATACAATTTCAATTTGCCAATAACTCAAAAAAAACTCACCCATGTTACCCTTTTAATACGTGTCTGTGTATGAGTGCGTGAGTGTAGCTTCTTATTTTAAAATCTCAACTCAAAGACACTTACCTTATATCATTCATTTATTCTTTTCTCCATTTTTTACAATCCAATTCACAATTTATAACTCAACACTTTAATAAAAAGTTCATTAATTTCTTCTGTCTCCTTGTTTAGTCTCTCTGTTTTTTGAATTTCTTCACCGTCACACTCTTTTCCTCTTCTTCTTCCTCCTCGCTTTCTTCCCTTCTTCTTTTTTTCTCTTGTTTCTTTTTCTTCACCTGTCTTCTTTCTTCCTCAGAAGAATCCCTCTCTTCCTCTGAAGAATCCCTCTCTTCTTCTGAAGAATTCCTCTTTTCTTCTGACTCCTCTTGTTTCTTTTTGGGGCAATCTGGAGACCAATGTCCTTTTTCTTTACAATAATAACAGGTATCTTGACTTTTGTCTTTTTTATCCCCTGTTTTTTTTCTTTTTTGACGGTCTGGACACTCTGAAGACCAATGCCCTTTCTTCTGACAGATATAGCAAGTATCTTGACTTTTATCTCTAAAGGAAGGAGAGTAGTCCGTAGGCTGGTCTGAAGAGAATTTTCTAATGACCCCTCGCAAAGCTCTGACGAAACGTTCCATCTGGTCAGTCTCTTCCATCGTTGTGTTCGGCTTGAGAGTGAAATGAATAGTGAAAGGACAAGACACACACCCTTTTATATACGCTGGTCTGCTATGACTATAAAGTAGTTTATGGTGTTTGAACTTGAGTCATTTGACTTTTTGCTTTCAAGATGAAACGATCCCATTCATTCGAGAAGAAAGAAGAAGAAAGTAAGAGGCAGAAACGTGATCTATCGCCTCGTACCAGGGCTGAAATCTTGGCACAAATTCATGCCAGTGATTTTGAAGAGGACATGAGTGAACCAGAATCCGAACCCTCTAAACCAAGTTCATCACCCTTAGTTAACCCTGAAAAGTACTATTCCATTCGAGAGACGGAAAAGCGCTCCTCTAGAAAATTTAGAACCACGGCTTACAAATACACGGTGAAGTTTAAAGATTTCAAGGCTGAAGTGCCGTTAGAGAAAGCAGAAGGGTTCATCACTGAGGTGTGGGATTCTTTGCTCACTGCACTCAAGCGACAATGTCAACCCAAAGAAGACGATCGCTTGAGACTTTCCATACAACACGACGGTTTGAAATCCCCTGTTTGGATCGAGTTTAGCACCCCTGCAGAATTAACTGCTTCCAAAGTCATGGACAAGATTCAACACGTACAACAATCTAATGATCAGTTTGACATCACCGATGGTAAAGCCACACTGGATATGACCCACGTCTCTCCTCCTCAAGGGACTGGACGCAAAAAGATGTTATTGGTGGACGACCTTCGCAACACCAAAACGAGTCTCGTCCGAATTAACAACCCTCATGACCAGATGTGTTTAGCCCGTGCCATCGTGGTGGGACGAACCTATGCCAACAAGAACGACACGGTAGAATGGAAAAGAACCTGGAACACTATTCAACGTTCCGACCGAGCCAAACAACGAAACGAAGCAGAACTCCTGTTACAACAAGCCGGACTGCCCAAAGACACACCCTGTGGCATTCCTGAGATGCAAAAATTGCAAGATGCCCTAGCTCCACGCTACACCTTGAAAGTGCACCCTCAAGAAGTGCGCGGACCTCTGTTGTTTCGAGGCCAAGACTTTAAGGACGGAAAATACATTCACCTTTATCATCATGATGACCATTTCGATACCATTACCAGTATCACTGGATTCCTGGGATATGTTTATTATTGTGAGAAATGTGACCATGGTTATAACAATCGAGAGCAACACAAACATTGTGGATCGAAATGCACAGGATGTTTGGCCTCTTCACCCTGTCTGAGCGAAGAACCAGTGCCTTGTTCCACTTGTCTGCGCACGTTTGTCAGCCCTACCTGTTACCAACAACATTTGAAGACGCAAGGTTCACAGAAGAAATGCGCTTGTCAACTGCTGAGATTGTGCCCTACGTGTGAACAAGTCATACGTACCAATAATACCAAGGCACACGTATGTTCAGGAAAGAAAAAATGTCACATTTGTCACCACATCGTGGACTTGGAACACCAATGTTACGTGCAAAAATACCAACCCTCACCAGAGAAAGAGGACGGTCACAAGAAGAAAGGCAATTTCATCTTTTTCGATTTCGAATGCATGCAAGAGACCGGTATTCACATTCCTAATTTTTGCGTGGCTCATCGAGCGTGCGAGAAGTGCATTCAAGAACCTATCTTCAGTCATTGCCCTCACTGCAGCAAGATACCCGGAGGACGTGAAAAAATCTTTCGGGGACCGAACACGTTAGCCGATTTTGCCCAATGGGTCTTAGACCCCGTCGACAAGACGTGGAGCCAAGAGGACATCGAACGTTACGGAGATTGTCATCGTCATGCCACGGTGATGGCTCACAATTTTTCCGGATACGATGGACAGTTTCTTTTGAGGTACTATACGGAACAAGGCACCGAGCGTCCTAAAGTGACTTTGAACGGAGCCAAAATCATTTTCATGCAAGTGGGACAAGTGCAGTTTAAAGATTCGATGAGCTATTTGGCCATGCCTTTGAGTCGAATGCCTAAAACGTTTGGAATGACAGAAATGGCTAAAGGGTACTTTCCACACTTTTTCAATACGGAAGCCAATCAACACGCCGTTCTACCCCATTTACCTGAGGCTCACTATTACGACCCCGACAACATGCGTACCGAACAACGAGAAGCTTTCTACGCTTGGTACCAGGCTCACGCTTCGGACCCTTTCGACTTTCAGGAAGAAATGCTAAAGTATTGTCGTTCCGACGTGGACATTTTACGGCGTTGCTGTGGAAAATTTCGAGAACTGTTCATGGAACACGGAGGGGTGGATCCTTTGAAAGAAGCTTGCACCATTGCCAAAGCGTGTTCCCTAGTGTATCGACAACGATTCATGCCTCAAAACACCGTGGCTGTCATCAGCCCTCAAACGACCCACTTTGTCAAACGTCAATACTCGGTCAAAGCCCTACGTTGGTTACATTACTTGTGCGACAAGGAAGACAAGTGGATTCAGCATGCCCGCAACGGAGGGGGCGAAAAGACCATCGGAACGTATTCGGTCGATGGCTGGGACTTAGAAAACCCCAAGATCGTGTACGAGTTTAACGGTTGCTTATTTCACGGATGTCCTGTCTGTTACCCTGACCGTGGCACTAAAAATCAGTTTTTGCAACGAACCATGGAAGACTTGTACCAGGACACTTGTCAGCGACGCCTAAAGTTAGAACAGGAAGGATACCAAGTGGTGGAAATGTGGGAACACGAGTACGATCACCGTATGAAAACCGATCCCGAGTTTAAACGCCTCGTGGAAAGTTACCAGTTCATGGACCCGCTGAACCCAAGGGATAGTTTGTACGGAGGAAGGACCAATGCCACCTGTTTGCTGTACCAAGCCGACGAAGAGAAAGGAGAAGAAATCAAATACTTGGACGTGTGTTCGCTGTATCCCTACGTGTGCAAATATTGTCGCTTTCCTGTAGGGCACCCGCAATTGCTGACGGAACACATCGACCTGGTCAACATTCGACAATACGAAGGCTTGATCAAGTGCAAAGTTTTGCCTCCCACGAACCTATACCATCCCGTCTTACCTCACCATTGTCAAGGCAAACTGATGTTTCCCTTGTGCCGTACTTGTGCCGAAACGTGCAACCAAGACCAACCTTGTCAGCACAGCCAGGAAGAACGGGCCTTGACGGGAACCTGGGTCAGCGTGGAATTGTTCAAAGCTCTGGACATGGGATACCAACTGTTAGAAGTGTACGAAATTTGCCACTTTCCCAAGACACAACAATACCGCAAGGGTGACCCTACTCAGAAAGGCATTTTCGCAGACTACGTGGATGCCTTTTTGAAACTGAAGCAAGAAGCCAGCGGCTATCCTTCCTGGTGTCACACTCCCCAAGACCAAATAAAATTCAAAGAGAAATACTACGAACAAGAAGGCATCACTTTAGACCACATCGAGAAAAACGAAGGCAGGCGATCGTTTGCCAAAGTGATGTTAAATTGCTTGTGGGGTAAAATGGCACAACGACCGTGTTTACCCAAGACGGAATATTTGACAGAACCTTCCCGCTACTTCCAGATGATTCACGACAAAACCAAATACATGAAACACGTGGACGTCGTTCGAGAGAATTTGATCTTGGTCAATTACGAAGAAGATCTGGACTTTGTACAAGACGACCCTTTTGGAAATGTCATCATTGCGGCTTACGTGACAGCCCATGCTCGCTTAAAATTGTACGAAGCTTTAGAACTGTTAGAAGAACGCGTCCTGTACTTTGACACGGACAGTTGCATTTACATCCATCACCCGATTCAACATCACCCTAGCATCGAAGGAGACCGTTTAGGAGCCTGGACAGACGAGCATCCCGACGACAAGATTCTAAGTTTCGTTAGTGGCGGTCCCAAAAATTACGGCTACGAATACCGGGATAAACAAGGAGAAGTGCACACGACGTGCAAAGTGAAAGGACTGACTCTGAATTATCGTACCAGTCGAGTGGTCAACTTTGGGGTATTGAAAGAAGCCTTGCAATCGGGAGAGGATGGAAACTTTAAAGTGACCACCTACCAGCCGAACAAGATTGTACGTTTACCCACTCACCACATCGTCAGTCGACCCCTGGAAAAAGTCTATCAAATCGTGTACCAGAAGCGAGTTCGACTTCCCAATCATTTCACCTTACCGTATGGACACGTTGGTATAAAACATTGGTTGTAAGAGGATAGCCACCCACCAGAAAGATGACTTCGCCACAGCAAGAATCAAGTGAGAAACCCGATGAGAACTCCAAGTTCAAACCCTACCATTTTCCAGTCTTCTTACCTGACTATTGTGATTGTGCTCGTCGATTGGACACGTTTCAGAAATGGCCTACGGATAGGGAAGGATTACCTTCTTCGCATGTTTTAGCTAGAACAGGATTTGTCTACTTGGGACCTGAGTCAGGATTGGGATACGAGGTACAGTGTTTCGCTTGCGGACTGAAGTTACGAATGGATCTATGTATCTATAAAGATTCAGCTATTCTGGAACATACTCGATGGTCTCCGCACTGCCCTTACCTTTCTATGGCCTTTCCACCCATCACACTACGGTACAATGTTGACGGTACCTTAGAGACGGTACCTTCCGAAACAAGACATAAAAAACGTAAAAAAGGAAAGATGTACAAGCTGGAGACTGCATTGAGACTAGTATAAAAAGGGGGCTATGGTCAAGATCGATAGTTCATTGTGACTACCAAGACCGAGCGAACAAGATGAATACTTTGAAAAAGACATCGTTCCAGTTTGGGGATTGTAAAAAAGCTGTATCTTTCTCTAGTGCGACTAATACTGGATGGATAAGACCCAGGCATTGCGACGGAAAATGTCCGGAAGGAAACTGCGATTGTCCATGTGGTTACCATTGTAATTGCGTAACGGAGTTTGCAGACGAGTGCGATTGTGAGCCTTGCGATGGGACCGATGCTGTACGTTGTGACCTGAGCGATGCCGTAAAGCATCATGGGAACTTTAGTGCCCCTACCCCTACCCCTATCATGGAAAGTGACGCTGTGCGTGTCAAACCTGTGGGGTGCGAAAGCGATGCTGCTCGTCCTCTTGGACATTTTACTGGGTTTCGTTTTAAAGGGGAATGTTCACCTTCACGTCTACCCCCCTACGGATGTCATCCAGCCCTGAGCAAACTCCTGTTCATGTCACCCAACCCTCATCGAAACGAACCTGTGAAAGACGAATATTCGTTTCCTGTGCGTTTGTCGGAATACTGCGACTTTGAAAATCGTCTTCAATCGTTCAAAGGAAAATGGCCAAAGTATCTGGGAGGACCGACCCCCGAAGAATTAGCCAGAGCCGGATTTTTCTACTTGGGCGAAGGAGATAAAGTCAAGTGCTTCAGTTGCGGTGTGTCACTTCACCACTGGGAACCGCAAGATTCGGCCTACGTAGAACATGCTCGATGGTCACCGAATTGTCATTACTTACCTTTAGTGGGACCGAGACATTGAAGTAACTTCTTACCATAATCATCTGTTCATGGATACTTTACAAGAGAACATTCGTGCTTTGCCTGTGGAGTTGAGAGAACACATTTATCGAGAACTGGTCAAAATACAAGTGAAACGTAAAGAACAATTGCATCCGTTACGTCACCGGTGTTTGAACCACTGGTACCTGAAGGCTATACAAGGATTGATTCAATTGAAAGTGTTCCATCGGACAGACATTGATCAACGATCCTCTAGTTTTAAAAAGGATTGGTTTGGTATGGACGATTGTAGTTACATCATTGTAAACGTACTGCATCGAATTCCAGAGGAAGAGTTAACGAATTACCAACATCTTGAACACAATGTCAACTTGGTGAAAGAGGAAACTTCTGAACGAATTGTCATGTGTAGATTAGTGACTCAACGATTTAAATTCGACACTGAAGTGAAACCATGTTTGTGCAAAGAGTACATTTCTTGTGTCAGACCAAAGAGGAATTAGTATGACCTATTCATGGATACTTTGCTAGAGAACATTCGTGCTTTGCCTGTAGAGTTGAGAGAACGCATTTACCGAGAACTGATCAAAATACAAGTGAAACGCAAACTCAAAGTGATTCGTCCGTTTTTAAATTATGCTATGTTCCAAAGTACAAGAAGACTGATTATGAGTGGATATTACATTAGGCACAAAGTTAAACGAGGCTATTGGCTACCACCCAGCGATTCCAAAAACAGTGTATATACTTATGGATACTTTACAAGAGTACATTTTGGGCTTGCCTGAGGAGTTGAGAGAAAGGATTTATCGAGAGTTGGTGAAAATACAAGTGAAACGTAAAGAACAATTGCATCCGTTACGTCACCAGATCTTTAACCACTGGTACCTGAATGGTATAAGAGGACTGATTCGTCAGAAATTTTTTCACTGGTCAGACCTTGTTGAATACTTTCAGTATATGAATGATGATGATGGGCTAGACGTTCGTAATTTTGGTTACTTGGAGATTCACTTACTGCAACGTATTGAGGAAGACGAGTTAAAGGATTACCAACATTTGTTACATGGAATCTGCTTAGAAAAAGACGAAACATCTAGACAAACTCTGGCGTTTCAGTTACAGTATGTAACATTTAAATTCCCTACTGGAGAACGAACGTGTTTGGTTAGAAATTACCTTTATTGCTTCCGAAACAAAGACACTATAAAATCAAGTTGCCATGCCACGGATTATGTCACATATCATTCAACAGATTCCGTGGAAGGAACTCAATGACCATATTCAAACCGTGGATCATTACCATCAATTATTACAAGAACTATATCCATTCAATTTGGGACGACAAGTGGTGTGTGTCTTAGTGACTTGTTTTCTGGGATTTCGTTTACCAGCCGATTCCTTGTGGACTCTTTACGATCAGTACTTACCACCTCCATGGCCTTAAATGGTCACGAAAAACTCCTTTTGCTCAAAGCCTTGCGTTTTCATCTGGATACTTCTCGACCTCAACAGGAAAAAAAGATTCGTCAACTTTTAGCTACCCAAGACGTGTATGACGATGTGTGTGTAGCTTGTGACTTACATCCCCATTGGACAGATGTTCGTGATTGGAAAAAGGGGGGTTTTGAGGCTTGGACCCAAGAAGTGGGCCAGTATGCACAAGAGTTGTTCAAGGAAAAAAGTTACTTTTCAACCCGTGTTAGTGACGGTGCCAGAAGAACCCGTCACCGAGAACAACCACTCGTTTCAGGACAGGACTGTCATGGACATGCCTGAAAGGTCATTCCGGGAGGACACTTGTGTGACAATACCTCATGTAGAGACTGTAAGAACATTACACACTGTCCCTAGGACATCTTGGTTAACCAAAACATGTTGTACAGACACTTGTTTATATTCCACTTTGATCGCTTTGCTGTGTTTTATATTCCTGTACATCACTATTTGGGTTGTATGTATTTTTGTCTTTCGTGTTCATATTTGAAACATTCAATAAACGTGTTCTGAAAAAGTATATAAACTCTTGTCTTGTTTGTTTTTTCGTGTCACAAGTGACATTTCTCATACCATGGCTACCTCTGCTGTCTCTGCTCCCTCTTCCTCTACTGTCAAAGTCATCGACGAACACTTAGATCGTGCCAGTTGGGAGGCTTTGTATCTTCGCCATCCCTTTAACATGCTCATTGCTGGACCTAGCGGTTCAGGCAAAACCGAATTCGTCAAACGTTTGATCGAACATAAACATCATTTGATCGATCGGCCCCCTCAACGGATCGTGTGGTGTTACAAAGAGTGGCAATCGGCGTACAACCTCTTGCGAGAAAGTCAAGGCGATTCCATCGTGTTTGTGGAAGGCATTCCTAAAGAAGACGATGGCATCGTCTCTGACTCCCGTCTAACCCATTTGGTCATTTTCGACGACATGTTAGGAGAAGACGAAGAAGAAATTAAATTGTGGTTCACGCGCAAAGGGCATCACCGTAATGCCAGTGTCGTTTACATCACCCAAAATTTGTTTCAACAAAGTAAAGCCCATCGCACCATCAGTCTCAATGCGCATTACGTGGTCTTGTTTAAAAGCCCTCGAGATAAATCGCAAGTGCAAGTCTTAGCCAAACAGTTAGGAACGCCTTGGCTGACTCAGGCGTACGACGATGCCACTCAAACTCCACACGCCTATTTACTCGTCGATTTGAAACCTACGACCCCCGAGGATTTGCGATTTCGTACCCACTTGTTTCACCACTGGTGCCAAGACGGAGGGCCTGTCCTGTACACGTCTCCGTCCTCGACTTCATTTCACTCCACCCATGAAAAAAATCTATAAAAACCTCAGACCCTTTTTCGTCTGTCTCACACAGTGTGAACATGACGTCCCTTCAGTCGCATCTTCCCGTCAAATTGATTCGTGCCTTGTATGGCATCAGCCGAGAAAAAGATCCACAAACACGAGCCCGTGTCTTAGAAGCTAGTCTCAAAGAAGTCTTACGATGGTTCACGGTGACGGCACGTCAATTACTCCAAGGAATCATTCAGATTCCTCATCAAACCAAACGCTTTTTCGATCGAAACAAAGTCGCTTTGGTCCAACTGGCCGATCCCCGCATCGACACTCAAACCAAAAAACAAATCATTTTGAAACCTGGAGGGAGCGGTACTCTAGGAGGGGTCATCATTCGCTCACTCTTAAGATGGGATCCTAATGCCCCCAAAGTTATCCCCAAGACAAAAGTCCAACGAAGCCCCAAGAAGAAAAAGAAAAAGACCAGGTCCCCAAGAAGAATAACTTCTCCAGTGGCAGGACCCTCCTCTTACCAGACACCACCACCATCACCCCGGAAAAAGAAAAGAAGCCCCCAGAAAAAGAAACAGAGAAAAAGTCCCCAGAAAAAGAAAAGTCCACAGAAGAAGAAAACTAGTCGCAAGAGAGGCACTTCGGCCAGGACGCAACCTTACACTCGCAAGCCACGACCTGCCACAGCGGTGACTGCGTCTCCGGCAGCCTCACGTTTGTCCACTTCTCCGTTGATGTCACCAGGAACTGAAGAGTACTTGGAGACGTTGATTACACCAAGAACTTCTCCGTTGATGACCCCCAAAAGAACTTCCCCAGTGGCAGGACCTTCCAATTTAGCGGTAGTGGCTGCTGCTCACAAAGTACCTTCTCCCAAAATCAAAGTCCATGAAAGATCGGGCATGTTACAAAGTTTACTGGATTTGTCCAAGCAAGAACTGGCTCGATTTAGTCCGTTACGTACCCCTGCACGACGTGTCATGCCTGTCCTCAAACTGATAAAACGTAAAGACAATCAGTGGCGACGAGTTCCAGTATAAAAAGACCTGTGACCAAGTCGGGGTATCAGTGAACTTGTAAAAGATGTCACCTCCAAGAAGCCACAAAAGAAAGAGACAAAGGCAGACGCGTCATCCGACAAAGCGCTTAGCCAAGCATCGACGTTACCCTAAAAAAAGACACAGTCGTTCCAAGAAAAAGAGGTGTCAACAAAGGGGAGGATTCCTTGGCGATTTTCGGAAAAACATTGTCACCTTTATGACAAAGCGATAGTCCCAGAAAAAAAAGATAAAAGGGTGTGCGTTAAGTCATCGACGTTAGTGTCTGTTCGGTGAATGTCCCGGAACCCACAAGCAAAAATGTCACCCTCCAGAAAACCCCAAGGAAAAAAAAGGAAAGGACTGCCACCACGTTTAGCCAAACATGGGGACCTGTTATCTGTCCTGTCCAAAGCTTCTCCACCCCTACGAAAAAAACTCATTCAAACGGCCTCCAAAGAGGTCATCGATACCGTGTGCGAATGTTGTTTGAACGTTTTGAAAGGCACGATCCCTTTGTCCAAACACCAGAAACAATGCTTAGGCAAACATCGTCACGTTCTTCGGAAAATGGTTCAAAAGAAAATTCCCATTCGTCAAAAAAAGAAGATGTTGGTCCAACGTGGAGGCATTTTACCTCTCTTGTTAGGCCCCATACTAAAAGGAGTCTTGGGAACCATGTTGGGAGGACTGATGGGAGCAAGATAAAAAGGCCTTCGGAAGTCCCAAGATCTCAGAATTCATCCCTGACAACCCCATGGAAGGACGAAAACTAGCTTTAGTGCCTTACAAACGATGGATGGAATACCATCGGTGGCAAGAACAACGCACCCCGCATTTACCTCCCAATCCCAATTTGAGCGAGATGTCCCAGTTACAACACGAATTGCAGTCCTTGATGGATCGCCAAGATTTGTCCGAAACAGAAAAATCGCAAAAGTACGGTCAACTCTTGCAACGATTGCAACTATTTCACCAGAAAGCTTTAGACGAAACAGCTCTACCCACTCTGAAAGATTTTAAGACCTTGATGAAAAGTCCAGCACCATCACCAGTACCAGTACCAGTACCAGTGGTCAAGACAGAAAAAGGAGAAGAAGAAGAGGAAGGGTTTCTAACTCCACCAGAAAAAGTACGCAAGTTAACAACACCACCTACCTCCAGAATTGGATGGATTAAAAAGATGATGGCCACCCCTTCTTCCTCACAAGAGAAAAAGAAAGTGAAGACAGAAGTGAAGACAGAAGTGAAACAAGAACCGATATCCCCTGCTCAGACATCCTCCTCTTCGACACCTATTGCTGGCCGCACACGCAAAGCATTGCAATCCAAGAAAATACCCCAAGAGAAAAAGAGTAGCCTCTTCCAAGAGTGGGTGCCTTATTAAGACACCAATCCACACAAAAAAATGGAAAAAGTCTTAGCTAGCATTTACTACGATCCCTCGCATCCTGCAGGTTACGCAGGAGTTCAAAAATTGTATCGTGCTGCCAAAACTCGACTGAAAAGTCTCCGTTTACCTCAAGTGCAACGATGGTTACAAGAACAAGCTACCTACACTTTACACAAACCCATTCGACGCAAGTTTGCCAGAAGTCGCACCCGAGTGGAAGGCATCGATCATCAATGGCAAGCCGATTTAGCCGATGTCTCTCATTTGGCCAGCTACAATCGCGGCTACAAATATTTGTTTTGTGTCATCGACGTCTTTTCCAAATTTGCCTGGGTCGTGCCCTTGACTTCCAAATCGAGCAGCGAGTTAGTGCGAGCCCTGCAACGGGTGTTGAAACAAAGCGGTCGTCGCCCTCTTCGATGGCAAACGGACAAAGGCACCGAATTTCTGAACCAAGCTTTCCAAAAAGAATTAAAGAAACGTGACATTCATTTTTTTACCACCGAGAATCCCGAAACCAAAGCCAGTATCGTGGAACGTTTTCAACGTACTTTGAAAGAACGCATGTGGAAATATTTTACGCATCACCACACTCTGAAGTACATCGACATCTTACCGCACCTGGTGCAAGCGTACAACCAATCTTACCATCGAAGCATCGGACGTGCCCCGCAAGACGTGACTCCCGACAACGAAGTGCTGGTGTTCGAGCGCCTGTTCGGTACGTCCCCGACGAGGGCTGTCCCCAAGAAAAGTGGAGAGTTGACCGTGGGAGATTGGGTGCGCATTGGCAAAACCAAACGCACTTTTGACAAAGGTTACTTACCTAACTGGACGACCGAACTGTTTCGCGTCACTGGACGAGTACATGGCCGTCATCCTGCCGTCTATAAATTGGAAGACATGAACGGAGAAGTACTCAAAGGAACGTTTTATTTGCCCGAGTTACAACGTGTCACCAAAAAAGAAGACGACGTGTACGACATCGAAAGCATTCTCGAACGCAGAACCCGTAAAGTGGGCAAACGACGTGTCAAAGAAGTCAAAGTACGTTGGAAAGGATATCCACCCAGTTTCGATTCTTGGATCGACGCTTCGCAAGTCATCGACTATAAAAAGAAGAAGTGACCATCATGCCCTTTCACACAGCAGCAGACGCAGCTACGTCGACCAGTCCTTCTTCCCCTAGTTCTTCTGTGCAAGATTTACAAAAACAACCCTTGTGGGTGTGGTGTGGAGAACGTGTGCCTAAAACGCAAATCGTCTTTTTCTGCCAAATCTTCGTGGTGTATTGTGTCATCGGGGCAGCCATCGCCAATTTGAGTTTGCAACAAGGAGACAAACAATTGTGGACCATTTTATTGAGCAGTTGCATCGGTTACCTGCTTCCCAATCCCTCCCTGAAATTCTCCTCGAACGGGAACGTTGTGTCCAGTGCCAGTGCCAGTCACCACTCCAACAACCACAACCAGAACCCCATTTTGGGCGGAGACACGCCTCTGACATCCACTAATATTCCCTCGGACAGCCACAGAACTCTGGAATTATGAGTCACCAAAACCAATTTTACTTAACCTTACCCAGTGACAGTTCCATGGAGGTGTTTCCCCACAACACGTTGTGCTGTTACACGGCCAAATTACCTCAAGCCATCCCCTTAGATCACGAAGCCCATTGGGAAGTGGCTTTAGTGGAAATCATTCACCCAACCCAAGTCCTCAATGTCCTTCCCAATCAAAATTTTTTTCATGTGGAAGTTCATGACGAGCCATTGCAACAGGAGTTGAATAAGAAAGTCATATATGACAATAAAACCTATAATGAGAAAACTCAAAAGTGGACCTACCACTTTTTCATTTCCCCAGGCTATTATTTTAGTGGTCAACATTTGGTCAGCACCATAGCCTCCAGGTTTAATGCCGTGTTTGGGAAAGCTTTGGAGCATGTTAACAAAAGTGTCACCATGGAGTACCACAAAACAGCTCGTCGCTTCTCGATGAAATTTGAGCGGAGTAAAATCATGTCCATTTTATTTTGTCCTGAATTGTTTGACATGTTGGGCGGAGACATGAACCTGAGAATGAGCATACTCAAGAACAACGAATTACCCATCGTTTACGACAACGAGTCTTTTAGCAAGTTATTTCGTACCCCAGTAGAACTGAACCAAGGACTGAATTTGATGTTCGTGTACTCCGATGTGGTGGAGTATAACGTGGTGGGACACACCTCCGTACCGTTACTGCGTGTCATTCCTTTCAAAGTGGATTCTGCCGCGAACGCTGACGAGGAAGGTGGAAACACTTACCACGTCCACCGCGAATTTGTCCATCCTCACTATTTGCCAGTCAGCAAGTCGTATTTGGACACGGTCAACATTACTATAAAAGGAGATCTGGGACAAAATATTCCATTTACCAAAGGAAAAGTCACGGTGAAACTCCATTTTCGAAAACGGTTCTCTCACGATTCGTAAGTAAGTCATGTATCCAGTGTACCAAGGGGTTGCACGACAGCGAGGACACGGTTTAGGAGACATGTTAAAATCGGCCTTTCGTTCGGTGGCCCCGGTGTTGAAACCGATGGTGACACGCGGATTGCACGCCTTGAAAGATGCGGCACTGACGCAAGGCAAAGAATTTCTCCAAAATGTCATCATCGACAAACAAAACCCTAAAGAAGCCTTCATGAGGGCAGGCAAAAATGTCCTGCTGCAAACGGGTAAAGACATTTTAGGCCGACGAGACACACCTATAAATGCCCTGCACGCTACCGAGTCAGGCATTCAGCAAGGACAAGGCAGAAAGAGACGACGAAGAAAACACCCTTTCACCAGACTTCAAGCTAGAAAAGCCAAGAAAAGAAGAACCGTTCGAGACTTAGACGTTTTCGATTATTGAGACACAGCAACAAAAAATGATGCACCGAGAGTCATGTGCTTGTTCCAAGACGGAACTGGATATGTTTGCCATGCCCCCCACCATGATGACGATGCAAGAATCCCAGTGGGTGGAATTTCATCCCGTCTCCTCTTTGACGGATTCCGCTCCCATCGAGTTCGAAATCAAAGGACAACCCGAAGATTACATCGATCTGAATAGCAGTTACCTGTATTTGAAAGTCAAAGTGATCAAAACTGACAACACCAATCCTGGAGCCAATGATAGGGTAGCGCCCGTCAACAATTTCATGCATTCCTTGTTCAGCGAAGTGGACTTGTACTTGAATAACAAACTGGTCAGCAGCAGCATGGATACTTACCCATATCGTGCCTACTTGGAAAATCTCTTGACGTACGGAAAAGAAGCCAAGAATACTCATCTGGATGCTTGCGTGGTATGGAAACCTGACACGGCAGGTGCAGGCACGTTTAGCGACACAGCCCTGACAGAAGATGACAATCCTCACAATGTGGGGTTTAACACACGTAGAACTAAAATTTTGCAAGGACGTAGTTTAGAACTGATGGATCGTTTGCATTTGGACATGTGGTTACAAGAAAAGTATTTACTGAACGGAGTGGATATTCGCCTGAGACTGAATCGTAGCACTGCCGCTTTCCATTTGATGGCCCATGCCAACGAATACAAAACTGTTATCCAAGAAGCCAGACTTTACGTACGCCGTGTGGAAGTGTTACCTAAAGTGGGAAACGACATCAGTCAGACGTTGAGCAGAACGACCGCCAAGTATCCCATACGAAGAGTGGAAGTGAAAACGTTCACCATTCCTGTTGGACAGCGATCCATGATCGAAGATCATCTGTTCCAAGGACAGTTACCCAAGCGTTTGATCGTTGGTATCGTCAGGAATTCAGCTTTCAATGGACTTCATAACGAAAATCCTTTTGAGTTTCGACACTCTAGCGTGTCCAAAATCGAAGTCAGTCGTGACGGCAAGACCTTGTGTACACGACCCTTTGAGCCTAACTTTGCCCAGAACAATTACTTGAGATCGTACTTGTCCCTGTACGAAGCCACCGGACAGTTAGGAACCAATACCAGTCACGGTATTACGTACGAAGATTATGCAGGAGGCTACGCTTTGTGGGCTTTCGATTTCACTCCAGACCAAGGCAGCGACGAGGGACATTTCCACCCTATAAAATCTGGCCAGATTCGTGTGGAAATTCAGTTTGCAAATCGAGACCCTGCTGATCCAACGTTGAACGTGATCCTGTATGCAGAATTTGACAATACGATAGAAATCAACAGTTTGAGAGAAGTCATTCTAGATTACTAGAAGCCATGGAAGACTGTTATCCCTCTTTACCTAGTGAAGAAACTTTGGACATGAAATGTGAGGAGACCGTGGAAGGAGAATCCCAAGACAAAGACGAAGAAATTGTCATGATGAAGTCGAGATGGCCAGAACAAGAAGCCCATTTAGTCTCCTGTTTTGCCAAACACTTGGTCGACAAAATGACGGAATTGATCAAGAAAAATTGTTATGGATGTCAAAACGATCATCCCAGTCAAATTCAACACGATAAATGCCTGATGTTGAGTCAAGAAGAAAAATTGGACGAGTATCTGGACGAAGCTTGGAGTCTCATCTCGAACAAAGACGTGTTGCACCAGTGGTATAAAGACTTGCGTGAACATTCTTGTCCACCATTAACCACTCAAGAGATCCATCGTATCGAAGCTCTCCTGAATCAGAGTGAGGAAACAGAACGAATAACCGTTTATTCATCAGACATTTTCAAGCAAAAAGTCAGGATCGAATTGACGACTTATTATTACCTGTGAAGAAGAAAAAAACACAAATCAATGGATACCTGGGAACTTTATTACCTTTTGAACCATAGTTCGTATACGGCTTCTTGGAATCCTGTCGTCTGTGCTAAAGATGAACTCCCTCATCGCAAACCTAAAGACCATCAAGCTTACGTGATCAACACGGACGAAAGTCATCTCCCAGGAACCCACTGGGTAGCCGTCTACTTTCCTCAAGAAGGATGTGTGGAATATTTCGATTCGTACGGATTGCCCCCTTTGGAAGACGATATCATCGACTTTATGAGAAGAAATGCTCAAACCACCCGATTCAATAACGTGAAATTACAAGGCACAGATTCCTTGGTGTGTGGACAGTACTGTGTGTATTTTCTGCATCATCGCAGCCTGGGCTATTCCTTAGAACATTTAGTGACTCATTTCGATCCTCGTTCTTCTGCTAGAAATGATGTGAAAGTAGATCGATGGTTTTGTGACCATTATGCTTATCTTTTGTCTCAAGCTAGGAAACGTAGTGTCCATCAATGGCCTAATGATTTCCAACAGTGGAAATCACAATTTCATTCACAACGTTGTCAGCCTTGTTCAAAGTAGTTAGTATTTGAAGAAAAAAATGTTTCTGATTTGAAAAAAATTGTTTGATGTTATAGTGTTGGATTATTGTTAAAAATGTTAGAAATGTTGTTTTTTAGTGTTAAGTGATTTTTGAATAAAAATGTTGTGTTTTGAAAAAAATGCCTTTGTGGTTTGTTTAGCTATAAGAATATTGGATTGATGCTCTTTCATTTCTTACTATCCCTCTCATGAACGTTGCGGCTCGAAAACCGTGTGGGGGATGTTTTCCTTCATGTCCGCGCTTATATTTTTAAGAACCGGGTTGTTCCCAGTCTAGCCATCCATTGTCGACTCATCCTCCTAAAAAGATGTGCTCCAAACTAGCTAAGCTCAACGAAGCCTACGTGAATTTGCATAGGGTCAGACACAGTCTGATACCGAAGCCAGAAGAAATAGAGAATGTGAGAATGTTAAAAATCACTGAAGACCTGATAGAAGAGCTCTTCAGAGAAGAAATGAACAAGGAGAAAGAAGAATGGACAGAGAAGTACAGACTTCAGAGACAGCAGCAACAGCAGCAACAACAACAGCAGCAGCAGCAACAACCTGAAGCTGACAGAGGCTTCGTCGATTGTCGTATCGACACCAAAGAATTCTTCTTCTCTTTCCGAAGAAGCAGACCTATTGCCAGAAAGTCTATCCTCAGAGGACATCGCATTCTTAGAAACTAAAAAAGAATGCCATAGCAAAAAAAACAACAAAAAACAGCCCTTTTCAGGGCTACCCCAATACTCTAGAAAAGAAGTAATGATCCATTTGCCAATGTGTGTAGGTAGAGTAGTGTGAAAATAAACACTAACTCTTTCTTAAAAATTTTGAGGGTATGTGTTGGTGTGTTTGTGTTTGTAAGTGATAAAGTAGGTTGGTGTGGATAGTAGATTAAAATGATGTTAGTTTGTTTTTTTTGGGCTGCTTGAGGTGTATATTTGGGATTAGATTGGATTGCTTTGAGTATGTGGATAGTCTATTGAAGTGATGGGTAGCATAAAAAAGTGAGCGAGTGTTTCTTTTAGGTCCGCGCGTTGTTCTGGTTAATGATCTAGGTAAGATGAATTTTATGTTTTTAGGGGGATGTTTTCCTTCACGTTCGCGCTTTCAGTATAAATTGAAACTCGTTCGGCAGTCCAGCTACCCTTGTTGATTGATCAACACAGCCAGAAGAATGACTAGCAGAATAGTGAAACTGTTAGAACTCCAGATGCACCTGGAATATGCCAGGCGGATAGTAAATGAACTATCAGCGGAGGCTATCGTAGAAGAAGCAAGAATAAAGAAGGAAGAAGAGGAGAGAAGACAGAGGGAAGAGGAGGAAAAGAAAAGAGAAGAGAGGATGTCGTTTAATATTCCTGAAACAGAGGATTGGGGTGCTGAAGCGAATCATCCTCCCTCTGCGCTCCCCAGAAGAAAGGTGAAAGAAGACTGGGGAAGAAGATGCGTGTGCGGCGCCAGGCCAGGAAGGTGCAACCATTAGATAGGTGCATCTGGAGTTTAAAAAAACAGCCCTTTTCAGGGCTACCCAATACTCTAGAAAAGAAATAACTATTAATTAGCCAATGTGTGTAGGTAGAGTAGTGTAAAAATAAACACTAACTCTTTTTTTATGATAGTGTGAGGGTATGAGTTTGTGTGTTGGTGTGTTAGTAAGAGCTCAGGTATATTGGTGTGAATAGTAGATTATGGGTTTTTTAGCAAATGTGGAGAGTATAGTTAGGGTTATATTATATGAAATGAGAAAGTAGGGGGATGTTTTCCTTCACGTACGCGCGATGTTGGGTCATCATCTAGGTAAGATCCATTTTATGTTTCAGGGGGATGTTTTCCTTCACGTTCGCGCTTTTCGTATAAGAACCCACAGTATTCGTTGTTCAAACCATTCTGCAAAGAATACAAAGAAGATGGCGTCAAACCAAATGGACAAATTACAAACCTTGCAAGACGTTTTAGACAACTTAGGAATAATGGAACAGATGCTATTAAGACTGGTTGAAGACCATTATTCCTATAGTCCCCATCGTGTAAAGATGGAAATTAACAATTTAAGGAAAGCAAAGGACAAGATTAGTGGTGTAATGAAAGAGATCAAGGAGGAGAAGGAGGATGAAGAGGAAAAGATAAGAATAAGAACATGGAACGAAAAAATTGAAAAAGAAGAGGAAAATGAGAAGAGGAAGAAAGAAGAAGAGGAGGAAGAGAAGAAAGAAGAGAAGGAGAAAAAAAAGAAGAGAAAGAGTGTTGGAGATAAAATAAGAAGTTGGTGGAGGAAAAGAAGAAATTAGAAGCAGAAGAAGAAGAAAACCCAAAGGCCCTTTTCAGGGCCAGCCATATTTCTCGAAAAGAGATAGTCTTTTGAATTGCCTACCCCTTTTTTAAATTTAAATTTAAATTTAAATTTTAAAAAAACTTTTTAAAAAAAAAAAAATCCCATGTTAAATTCCCCTTGTCCGTAGAGTGACCCACGATTTATTGCCATGTTCAATTCCCTTGTACGTAGAGTGACCCACGATTTATTCCCATGTTAATTCCCCTTGTACGTAGATTGACCCACGATTTTTCTCCATGTTAAATTTCCATTGTACGTAGATTGACCCAAGGGTGTTTTTAATGCTAATTCCCATTGTACGTAGAGTGCCCCCCTTCACTACTGACGTAATTTCTTCCCACATTTGCTTGATGTTTGTAAAAGTAACTGTACTTTCCGAATCGTAAAATATATTCCAGCAATACTATTCTTTGTTATCAGTTTCCAGTGGTGTAAGAACGTTCAGAAAATACTTTCCACCTGACAATTGTTTTTAGCCATTATCAACAAGCCAACGTAGCATGATCTACTAATGGTACTTTCATTTTCCGCAATGTGCAGCATGTCTTTAGTGCTTTCAAACATATAAATGATTTTTGAATTATGTGAAATTTTGTCATTTTTACGGATGATTAAAAAAATTCTAATTTATACACCGAGTCGCCATGTGCAACTTAAAATCCAATTATGTTTTGCCGTTAATTCTATCTCTGTTTTTGTCGAATCATTGTAGACTGATCTCGTGAAGCTTACGAGATCCTAGGATTATATTTTAAATTTAACCGCACAACAAATACGTAATTTTAGGCCTTTCTGACTGTAATCATCCTATTATCTGCTTCTCTTTTTAAACATTGCAGGATATCATCATATAATCTGTTCTCTTTTTAAACATTGCAGGATATATTTTCTAATGTTTGAAATCGATACATCAGTCTGTGTTCTTTTGAACGTTTGTTCTGTATCACAACTAGCTACGATCACGCTTTTATCGTATGCAAACAAATATACATTATCTGTTTTATACTGAGACATGTGCTTTTACGTTTAACTCATTCAATTTTTCAATGACCTTGCTGAAATCTTTTAAATTTATCACAATGCTATCTTAGTAGCCAGAAGTGCATGCCTTTCAAAGGAGTATTGAGTAGTCCTCAAAATACATACTTTTGGTTTGCACCTATTTGATTTCATTGTTATCGCACTTTTCAGATTCTGCAATCTCACAACGTCAATGATTATATGTCCTTTTGCTTCAAATTATCCTAGTTGACAGTTTTTAAGTCTCTCATCGAAGTCTGTAACGTAGGAAGGTCTCATATATCTGTTCCGTTATAGAGGATCTGTTTCACACGAGTCTTTAATACAACACATTGCATGAAATGAGCTATTAAATACCTTTCTGTTTCTTACACCTTACTTGTATACTATAGCCAGTATATCTTTTTAACAGTTATATTGATTTTTTAAAAAGTATAATAGTCCCTATGATACTAGAACTGCAACGTATTTTTTCTTCTTTTAATTATATACCATTAACATTGTTGATCTTCAGCTCCATTATAAATCCTCCCAGATGCTTGCAGCGACATATGCCTGAATTGTGTGTAATATTGGAATGGCTTACCCAGTCGTCTTTGTTATATTTGACCGATCTTGTTTATAGAACAAACGTTTAATTGACCGTGGTGCACTATTACATGACCATCATATAAATACAATAATGAAGCTGGAGTAGAATTGCATTGGGATTGAATTGTCTTTGGGGTTGCAATGTCTTGAGGTTGACATGTCCGAGAGCCAGCAAAGACAAACATTATAATAGTAATCCAAGACTTGCAAGTCATCCAATCAGAGATTCATGGAAGCGTAATAATGTATCGATGGTAAATCTTTTCTTTTCATCGAAGAATGCCCAGTAGTATTACATTAAATGGATGAACGGAATGTCAGATGCCCTGCGCCAGATGATCCAAACTACAAGCGTCTAGAACATAATAAGTCATAATCAACGACGTTTCTCTCGAGGTGTATTGGCATGGCAAGATTTGGCACAAATAGATTTTCTATCTGTATTTGGATAACAAAATAAAAGATTCTTTTAGAATACATACTCATTATTACCAGGTTACTGTGTCAAGTTTTGAAAGGGGAGAGCACTTGGAAAAGAAGCAGTTCGGATAATTGTATTAATTCTCTTCCTTCGTTGACATTGTTTGGCATGTCCCATCCGTGCCTATCATAAATATCCATTAAGGGACATAACTCCGGATGTATTAGTGTTGCTCTCTCTCACTCAATCACTCTCTCTCTCTCTCGTTACATATATATATATATATATATATATATATATATATATATATATATATATATATATATATATATACATATATATATATATATATATATATATATATATATATATATATATATATATATATATATATATATATATATATATATATATATGATTTAGTATCATTAAGATGCTCCACATAACTTCAAGCAATACTATTTGTGAGATGTTTGTGATAGTAAGATCGTTCAGTCTCACATGGCCTGACTAATCTCTAACTCTCTGTTCATGATATATGCTATTAGTTCAGTATATACATTTTGAAAGCTACATGCTAAAATATCGAAACAGATGTTAGATAAGGATAGAGGCTGTCATTAAAATGGTATAAATGTTAAGGATGGAAGCTTCTAATTTTTCAGTTATTATTCCATGATAATTATATTCTGTACAAAATTAATAGTATCACCGGTCTAGTAGTCGATTTTGTTACTGCTATTCCACTAATATTCTTTTTTTGAACCGACTGTTTTACAAACTCAGCCATGTTTAATTGTTTTATCCATTATATATTCTGTTGGAGAAATGTCCACGGTGAGACTCTTAATTCGACAATGTATCCTGAAGATAAGGTGGCATCACACATTGCTCCTAAAAGACCTATCATAAAGGCTGGAGATAAAAATGATGGAAAAAAGAAAATTTCGTGAAAGAGTAAAATACAGTCAATATCTCAACAAATCAAACAGCCGTTACTCCAATATTCTGCGTCACAGCAATGACCTGTTGAGTCCTGTATAACACTTTCTTTTATCTTTTGCGTAATTTGTAATACTGCAAGTTCTATTTTATAAATTTGCATCCACACAATCTAATGCTACTCCGTATTTCCTACTTGCAATTGAAGGATTTCATGGTTCAGTTATTTATCATATTGTTTTGCAGAAAAATGAATAATGTAATAGAGTAAATGAATAGACAGTTATATAAACTGTGAAAATGCCCCTTAACATTTATTGCTACTTGCAATGTTTAGAACAGATAAATGAATCACTTATCCAAAAAGATAGACAATACCATGGCGCATCCACTGCCTTTTCCGTGAAATACCCCGGATGTGTTGCAGAGGTAGCCATTTTGAGTTTCATTTACATTCTGATGACATGCAACGTCACCATGTTGTTTAAAATTAAAGTGTTGTTTCGTCACCAAGGACTGAATAACAGCTTTCCATTTGACAATATTGATATTAGTTTGAACTGACATATTATTTAATCAAAATACTTTCAGGAAACATTGCTTTCGTTAAAGCTAGAAAAGTGTGTGTGTGTGTGTGTGGAATTTTGATCTCGCCCCTGCGGTCGGACTTAGCGGTTTGAGGTGATTGTAAATAAATTCAATATAAGTCACAAGTTATATGTTTCACATACTTTAAAATTACTATATATAATAAATGATCAAAGTGTCAACACGTCAGATTTTAACCCGTGGGGGTAACCCGGGGGTCTTAAAAGTCTCTAAAGAATTTAGCTTTCTGGTTATAATAAAGAGATTATTGAGAGCTCAGCCTTATAATTATATACGTGCTTACGTGAAATGAAAACAAAGATTTATACATGCAACTGATATTTTCCACAGGGTTCATCCATACCCCAAGAGACTTAGCCATGACTCAAAAGTTATACAATTACCTCCACCCCTAATCCTACCCTATACACATACATAAATTTAAATGGAATGAAATGAAAAATGTACTATGTGTTACAACTGGGTACAACGAACATTTTGTACCGTGGTAAGTACTACGTTATACCGCAATCAATTTTGTACCGTGGTAAGTACTAGGTTATGACGCAATCAATTTTTTACCGTGGTAAGTACTAGGTTATGCCGCAATCAATTTTGTACCGTGGTAAGTACTAGGTTATGCCGCAATCAATTTTGTACTATGGTAGGTACCACGGTATACAGCAATCACTTTTAGAGACTAACAATTTAATGTTCTGGTGCCGATTCCTAAGCCTTTTTTCTTCTTTTTTATTAAAGAAAACGCCTGTCAATGGATGGAAAAATATCGTCCTATAATTTACAGAAAAAATGACGTCATTTTGTATGCATTATATTATTTCAACAAAAATTAATTACCGAGATATATATCTCATGTCAAAAGAAAATTGCAGACGCTCCCCCTTTCCTAAAATTAAACGGTCAGTACCTTATAATGGATGGATTCGCTATGTGTATGCTGATTGTTGTACAAGTTGTAATATAAAAACTTTAACTAAACTGGGATTATTAGGCTTATACTATAGCTGACACCATGTAAAAGACAGTATGCTGAAATTTCTGACATTGCTGAAATAAATATAAGATGTTGACACTGAAGGCTACAATTTACAAACTACACTATTGATATAATAGGACTCAAACATCGAATGGGATGTCAACAATTTGGCTAGGTACTACCACATAGGGCCAATACTCGTAAAACACTCTTACTCATCAAACTATAAAATATTTAGTGAACTTGAGAAATGACATAAATTTCAAAACGAAAACAAATGCTGTTCTAAAATCATAGGATGACTTTCGGTCATATAGAGAAATGCGTGTACTGAAAACATTAACATACGCTAATAAATAACAAACAATGATTTTTAAAAAGTTGGATCTGATCGAATATTTTTCAAAGTATCCCATTTGGCCACAATGTTATACTTGTCAAACATGTGTTCAAAGTATGATAAATATATTTGAAATATTCAAAATTAATTTGTGATAAAGACAACTGTTTTGCAAAAAAAATATAATTGTAACAATTTTTTTTTTTAATATGAAAAGATAAACATGTTGTCAATATTTTTAAATTATTCAGAAGATTTCTCATAAATTTTCGTACATTACTTACAGAAACTACTGAAATACCGGTATAGTTCAATAGTACCGTGGTACGTACCACCGGTGTACCCGTAATACCGCGCATCTCTACAGTGCATGTAACAGAAACCATTCAATTAAATGCGAATCATTTGTCAAGGTCAATGAACGCCATAACGAAGGTAACGTGATATAAATGTTGTAATATTTTGCATCAATGACATCTTAGTTATCTATCTACTCAATAACGATTTACATCACTAAAAGACAAAACGTTTAGACCAATTCAGACTTTGTACTACTATCAAATTCACTACAAAACAAAACTTTTAGACCAATTTAGACTTAGCACTACTTTCAAATTCACTACAAGACTAAACTTTTATACTAATTCAGACTTTGTACTACTATCGAAATCACTACAAGACAAAACTTATAGACCAATTCAGACTTTTTACTATCTGTACTATTTTAAAATGACGTTGTGATAACAAATGGTTCAAGTCAAATGTGTCATGATGTTATGTATATTTGATTTAATTATATCTGATCTAATATATATAGTTTTTTCAATTTGTTTGTTTGTCAGTTTTAATTATTTTATTTTTCATTGCATGATATTGTAATGTAAATTTATTCACTAGAGATGATTCCTTTTCCAGAAAATAGTTTGACCTTGACTGTTTCTTTTAGTAAACACCAGGTGTTGATCTAGATCCTGACCTTGATTCAAAATTAGTAGCAACCACGCAAATAAGTTCTAATTTTATTTAAAATTATCGGTTGTTATCGAAGTCATGATGGGATTACTGATTTAAGATGTAAATACTTTTTTTTATTCTTTATTTCTTAGAGTAAAATGATTGATTTTCGTCAGGTCATACTGTTCATACGTGATCTTTGACAAGTAAATAATTTCGACGATGTTCTGGAACATGATCACGTGACCTCCTTTTTGCGATTTAGAATACGATATAACCTTTGTTTTGGAGAGATATCCTCAGTAGTTGGGCTCTTACACTGGAATTTGTGTGTTGTGCTGTTTGGAGTTATTTCAGATTACTTGGATTCAAAAGGATTAATTCTTTTTTTCCTGGAAACTATCTGTGCTCATATTAAATTGCTGAACAAGGACAGCTTTTATAAAAATGTATTCAGATTTCCAAAAGCAGAGTGATATTTCTTGTTTCTAAAAGGAACTGTAGACTTCAACACTACATATTACAGCATACGTCATCGTCTTCCATCTTAGATTCATCGTCGGGACTCGAACTTGAAATCATTAAAACATTTTGTTATTAGGACTTCAAAAATTTTATTCGTGGATTATTCTTGGATTATTTTTGGATTTTAATTATTAAAACCGTAAATTCATGTTATTCATTTTTAGAGTAATTGTCCAGGGAAACAAATACTTTGTTAAATTTTTCAAAGCTTGTTCTTTTCACTCTTTCTTGTGTTACTGTTTATTCGAGCCTAAACACGTAATATAAGAATGAAAAGAGTATAGCAGAAGAAGAAAGGGAAAAGAAAATTTACAAACGTATAAGTGATATAAAGAATTTGCATATAACATTAAAAATGATCAAAGCTATAATCTTCTACTCTCAATGTACTACGTAGAGTCTTTGATGGTGATACTTTCAAATGTATTAAACAAGTTCGGTTTAGTTCATATTGTAACACGAGGTTAAGAAGGTAAGATATGGTTAAACATATAGCTATACTGTCTAACATTCTTGTATGATTTCGCAATGTGCGGTAATTTGGGATAAAACAGTTGTGAAAACAGAGGTAGATAAATTGGTAATAAATTCAAACATATATCAAGTACTGCTCCATATCCTTGTCGAGCAACATAATTTATTGTTTTTGTAATTCAAAGTATTACAAACGTGCTCAGAAACATAAACATCTATTATACGAATGTAAAATTATTTGCATACAGAATATTATATATCTTCAAAAAGTATAATCGTAAATTAACAGTGATAAATCTGTATGTAGAACCAAGAGGAATATCTCATATTGGCAGAATCAGCATAATTGGGCTGTAAATTGTTTAATAGCTCGACGTAAAATATGTTATTGACATTTATCAGGTCCTAAAATAACAGAAATAGTAAAATGTGTTTACAGATGACATGTATAATTTCAATTTAGAAAACATAAATGCTCAATACCTTTACTCAGTAATAAATGACTGTACCTCAAATGGTACTTGCATAAACCTGAACAAGTTTGTAATAATCTGCAATAAGTCTAATGTTTCTGCAGATTGATATTGGAGATATCCAAAATGTTAGAATACATACTTAATTGATGACGGTCCAAAAGAACACAATTCATAACATTAAGCTTTTGTAGAACCTACCGCTAATAATTTAGCAGCATACAAACGAAAATATAACTATGGAGCTGGTATGATTAAATACTGGAGAAAGATCCCATTAATTCGTTAGAGAAAACAACTGAAACAGAATATGACTGCACATACTTCTTTCTAAAACACAGCATAAAACCCCACAAAAAACAAAGATGGAATAGCAAGAGTATACAGAGCATAAGATCGTACTAGGTACTCGAGTATAAAGCAAAACTACTTAGAACTGAGCATTATTCAACTGAAAAGATTCACCGAAACGTTAAGAAAGACTTTAACACAAGGTTCGAGATGTTATGATTCAGATGAAAACATAATGTGTAAATTAAAACAATATGAGTCAGATACAAATAGATTATCAAGATGGCAGTGATATAATCTTAAAGCTACCTGGTAACACGGTTATGAAGGATTATACCTTGTAGAATACAATATCAGCCTGGAAACAAATAGCTTCAACATAGTCTTGAATAACATAAATTCCAGTGTTGCGAAACAATTTATTCCAGCATTTGACAAACAAATTATTACAAACTCACGAGATAGAAAAGCAATCGTTCATATATGCTGTAACAGGAGTTGTATTGCCTCGATATCTTCGCTATTTAAATCGTGATTTAAATAACAGAAACGTGTGTGACGGTTGCTCCACTATTACCAAGTAGAAAGCGTTTTCGTCCGTGGAAATTTAGCGGCGACCCGAAATACAGGCACATAGATTTTCAAAATCATTCGCGTTTTATTTTGCTTTCGCTTATCATTCAACACTCTTTGTTTCGCACTTGCATTCTTTATTCCTTTAAATTGCATTTATCATTTCATTTGATTTCGTTTTGCATTTCATTTTTATATATTCTAAATGTTGTGGTTTCCACGTCCATTCCACATTCAGCGTGCATTCCATTTGTATGTGTGTGTGTGTGAGGGGGGCCGGGGGATTTGTACACTGTTATCTCAAAATGCCACAGACAGCCACGACGTGCCTTTTTACCTGTTTGAGATGATTGTTCAACATCAGTTATAAAAGGTGAAATTTGAACCCAATAAGCCCTGTTGTCACATAAAGTTGTTATGAAATGTCCTCAGCTGTTAGGAGATGACATGTTAAATATGTCACATTGAGATTTATGACGTTTTTTTTTTTTGCATTAAACGCTTCTTGAAGATATATATATATATATATATATATATATATATATATATATATATATATATATATATATATATATATATATATATATATATATATATATATATATATATATCTTTCTGCGCGTCGGGTAATTCTGCGCAACGATACGTCATTTCTGTAAACATTGGATCACGTTTTATTTTGGGTAAAAATTCCATTTGGTATCAAGAAAAAACGACCGTACTTTGATAAAGAAAAGTGATATTCCTAACGTATACAAAAATATCCCACAATTCGACTCGAAGTGGATATGAAAATGTGATTTCTAAAAGTCAACATCAAGACCCAAACCATGACCTACTTGAACCTCTAACCCAGAAAATCCTATTTACTATGTATCTTTTAGAATCATACAAATAAATACACTATTTAAAAGATAGAAATGTTTACCTTAAAAAAATTCTGCATCTTAATCCAAGTTTCCAATTTTGCAAAAAGTTGTCCCACACGTACAGAATCGTCTGCTACCCAACATGTCAACTTGCCGCTAGAATGGGATTCTCAAGAAATTCTCTGGCGTATAGTCTGTTTCTGAATTCTTTAGTAATTTTTCCCCTTAAACAAGACGTTGTAAACACATTGCATCATATTCATAGTTGTTTCTCTTCAACATAATAGCTGATTTTTTACAAAGTGTCGAACTTTACTAATTTTTGTACATGATCAATTTAATTAGCTTAATATCTCTTGCAATTTATTGCCATTTGTAAAACCAGCTATAAACCTGACCTAATTACTCGACTGAACTGCTGATAGAAACAGTCCAGGGTAATGTATTTCATTTTTATAGCCCGATGGATAAACATTACATCTTTTCAAAGCTGTGCGCAGAATATGCCGACACCTCGCGAGTCATGAAAACACGGGGGTGGTATAACGTGAGTAGTGAAAGGGGTCACCCTACGGACAATGGGAATTAGCATTACAGGGACCCCTGGGTCACTCTACGGACAAGGGAAATTTAACATGGCGAAAAATCGTGGGTCACTCTACGGACAAGGGGAATTAACATGGAGAAAAATCGTGGGTCACTCTACGGACAAGGGGAATTTAACATGGCTATAAATCGTGGGTCACTCTACGGACAAGGGGAATTTAACATGGGATTTTTTTTAAAATTTTTTTTAAAAAAGGGGTAGGCAATTCAAAGACTATCTCTTTTCGAGAAATATGGCTGGCCCTGAAAAGGGCCTTTGGGTTTTATGTTAATGTATTCATTAACATAAATGGCACCGCATTGGTCTTCTTCTTGTTCTTAGGCTACGTCTCACTGTTGGTCCGTACATCAGCACTCTTTTTAGGCATCCTTGTCTTTCAACGTAGATCCTACGTATCCACAGGCTGGTGTTGGTCCTGTGGACAACGGTCCACTTCGATCGGACATACATGAGCAAGTCTGTCCGAAACATCATGGAAGACACAAGGGTGGATGACTCAACTGTAGTCCACATCTTGAAGCGACGAGAACAGGTGAATCAATGCAGTCAACGGCGCTTATTTATAGGCGGAGGAAGGATTGAAACGGATTGAGTTCATTTACCAATCCGAACACGCGTTACAGAATTCAGTCAGCTCGCATCCAATCCGAAGAGAGCAGTCTGTGACGTCACGTAGTCAATATAGATTCGCTAGCGCTTGTGTGCAGTCAATCTATGCGACAGTGATTCAACATGACGGAAACTCAGAAAACGATCCAGTGGGGTGCACCAGCAGGGGAGACTGCCCAAGGGAACCCGGACTTACTTTCAGAAGAGGTGAATTGGGATTTTGTGGATTTTCTCTCCTCGCAAGAATTTGTTCCGGAACCTTCGTTACTTTCTTCATTACCGCAAGTGGAGAATTTTAGACAGAGACAGAAAGAAGAATTGGAGAAATTTATACAACGACAAAAGGAAGCGGAACAGACTTTTCTCCTACAGCAACAGCAACAAGAAGAAGAGGTAAGAAAAAAACAACAGCAACAACAGCAAGAAGAAGTAGCAGCAAAGAAACAAGAGGGTGAAAATCAAACGGTCACGGTACTGTTGGACATTTTAGCGGAGTTAAGAAGTCTGAAACAAATGTATCAGACTTCTTTATCACGACCGAAGAGAATACGACCTTCCCGAGCTAAACACGTCAACCCTGTGACTAAGCCTACCGTACCACCCTTAGTGATTTCAACCCAATCATTATCATCATCATCAACATTACGCAGTCCAGAAGTAGGCCTTGGCCGTGGCAAAGGCTTAAGGCAGTTAAAATTGATTGCTTAAACTCACCCCTACACCATGAAGAAAAAAGGCCCTTTTCAGGGCCACCCACATTTCTCGAAAAGAAATACAATTTCAATTTGCCAATAACTCAAAAAAACTCACCCATGTTACCCTTTTAGTACGTGTCTGTGTATGAGTGCGTGAGTGTAGCTTCTTATTTTAAAATCACAACTCAAAGACACTTACCTTATATCATTCATTTATTCTTTTCTCCATTTTTTACAATCCAATTCACAATTTATAACACAACACTTTAATGAAAAGTTCATTAATTTCTTCTTTTCTCCTTTTTAGTCTCTCTGTTTTTTGAATTTCTTCACCTTCACACTCTTTTCCTCTTCTTCCTCCTCGCTTTCTTCCCTTCTTCTTTTTTTCTCCTGTTTCTTTTTCTTCACCTGTCTACTTTCTTCCTCAGAAGAATCCCTCTCTTCCTCTGAAGAATCCCTCTCTTCTTCTGAAGAATTCCTCTTTTCTTCTGACTCCTCTTGTTTCTTTTTTGGGCAATCTGGAGACCAATGTCCTTTTTCTTTACAATAATAACAGGTATCTTGACTTTTGTCTCTTTTATCCCCTGTTTTTTTTCTTTTTTGACGGTCTGGACACTCTGAAGACCAATGCCCTTTCTTCTGACAGATATAGCAAGTATCTTGACTTTTATCTCTAAAGGAAGGAGAGTAGTCCGTAGGCTGGTCTGAAGAGAATTTTCTAATGACCCCTCGCAAAGCTCTGACGAAACGTTCCATCTGGTCAGTCTCTTCCATCGTTGTGCTCGGCTCGAGAGTGAAATGAATAGTGAAAGGACAAGACACACACCCTTTTATATACGCTGGTCTGCTATGACTATAAAGTAGTTTATGGTGTTTGAACTTGAGTCATTTGACTTTTTGCTTTCAAGATGAAACGATCCCATTCATTCGAGAAGAAAGAAGAAGAAAGTAAGAGGCAGAAACGTGATCTATCGCCTCGTACCAGGACTGAAATCTTGGCACAAATTCATGCCAGTGATTTTGAAGAGGACATGAGTGAACCAGAATCCGAACCCTCTAAACCAAGTTCACCACCCTTTGTCAACCCTGAAAAGTACTATTCCATTCGAGAGACGGAAAAGCGCTCCTCTAGAAAATTTAGAACCACGGCTTACAAATACACGGTGAAGTTTAAAGATTTCAAGGCTGAAGTGCCGTTAGAGAAAGCAGAAGTGTTCATCACCGAGGTGTGGGATTCTTTGCTCACTTCACTCAAGCAGCAATGTCAACCCAAAGAAGACGATCGCTTGAGACTTTCCATACAACACGACGGTTTGAAATCCCCTGTTTGGATCGAGTTTAGCACCCCTGCAGAATTGACTGCTTCCAAAGTCATGGACAAGATTCAACACGTACAACAATCTAACGATCAGTTTGACATCACCGATGGTAAAGCCACACTGGACATGACCCACGTCTCTCCTCCTCAAGGGACAGGACGCAAAAAGATGTTATTGGTGGACGACCTTCGCAACACCAAAACGAGTCTCGTCCGAATTAACAACCCTCATGACCAGATGTGTTTAGCCCGTGCCATCGTGGTGGGACGAACCTATGCCAACAAGAACGACACGGTAGAATGGAAAAGAACCTGGGACACTATTCAACGTTCCGACCGAGCCAAACAACGAAACGAAGCAGAACTCCTGTTACAACAAGCCGGACTGCCCAAAGACACACCCTGTGGCATTCCTGAGATGCAAAAATTGCAAGATGCCCTAGCTCCACGCTACACCTTGAAAGTGCACCCTCAAGAAGTGCGCGGACCTCTGTTGTTTCGAGGCCAAGACTTTAAGGACGGAAAATACATTCACCTTTATCATCACGATCACCATTTCGATACCATTACCAGTATCACTGGATTCCTGAGATATGTTTATTATTGTGAGAAATGTGACTATGGTTATAATAATCGAGAGCAACACAAACATTGTGGATGGAAATGCTCAGGATGTTTGGCCTCTCCACCCTGTCTGAGCGAAGAACCAGTGCCTTGTTCCACTTGTCTGCGCACGTTTGTCAGCCCTAAATGTTACCAACAACATTTGAAGACGCAAGGTTCACAGAAGAAATGTGCTTGTCAACTGCTGAGATTGTGCTCTACGTGTGAACAAGTCATACGTACCAATAATACCAAGGCACACGTATGTTCAGGAAAGAAAAAATGTCACATTTGTCACCACATCGTGGACTTGGAACACCAATGTTACGTGCAAAAATACCAACCCCCACCAGAGAAAGAGGACGGTCACAAGAAGAAAGGCAATTTCATCTTTTTCGATTTCGAATGCATGCAAGAGACTGGCATTCACATTCCTAATTTCTGCGTGTCTCATCGAGCGTGCGAGAAGTGCATTCAAGAACCTATCTTCAGTCATTGCCCTCACTGCAGCAAGATTCCTGGAGGGCGTGAAAAAATCTTTCGGGGACCAAATACGTTAGCCGATTTTGCCCAATGGGTCTTAGACCCCGTCGACAATACGTGGAGCCAAGAGGACATCGAACGTTACGGAGATTGTCATCGTCATGCCACGGTGATGGCTCACAATTTCTCCGGATACGATGGACAGTTTCTTTTGAGGTACTATACGGAACAAGGCACCGAACGTCCTAAAGTGACTTTGAACGGGGCCAAAATCATTTTCATGCAAGTGGGACAAGTACAGTTTAAAGATTCGATGAGCTATTTGGCCATGCCTTTGAGTCGAATGCCTAAAACGTTTGGAATGACAGAAATGGCTAAAGGGTACTTTCCACACTTTTTCAATACGGAAGCCAATCAACATGCCGTTCTACCCCATTTACCTGAGGCTCACTATTACGACCCCGACAACATGCGTACCGAACAACGAGAAGCTTTCTACGCTTGGTACCAGGTTCACGCCTCGGACCCTTTCGACTTTCAGGAAGAAATGCTAAAGTATTGTCGTTCCGACGTGGACATTTTACGGCGTTGCTGTGGAAAATTTCGAGAACTGTTCATGGAACACGGAGGGGTCGATCCTTTGAAAGAAGCTTGCACCATTGCCAAAGCGTGTTCCTTAGTGTATCGACAACGATTCATGCCTGAAAACACCGTGGCTGTCATCAGTCCTCAAACGACCCACTTTGTCAAACGTCAATACTCGGTCAAAGCCCTACGTTGGTTACATTACTTGTGCGACAAGGAAGACAAGTGGATTCAGCATGCCCGCAACGGAGGGGGCGAAAAGACCATCGGAACATATTCGGTCGATGGTTGGGACTTAGAAAACCCCAAGATCGTGTACGAGTTTAACGGTTGCTTATTTCACGGATGTCCCGTCTGTTACCCTGACCGTGGTACTAAAAATCAGTTTTTGCAACGAACCATGGAAGACTTGTACCAGGACACTTGTCAGCGACGCCTAAAGTTAGAACAGCAAGGATACCAAGTGGTGGAAATGTGGGAACACGAGTACGATCACCGTATGAAAACCGATCCCGAGTTTAAACGTCTCGTGGAAAGTTACAAGCTGATGGACCCGCTGAACCCGAGGGATAGTTTGTACGGAGGAAGGACCAATGCCACCTGTTTGCTGTACCAAGCCGACGAAGAGAAAGGAGAAGAAATCAAATACTTGGACGTGTGTTCGCTGTATCCCTACGTGTGCAAATATTGTCGCTTTCCTGTAGGGCACCCGCAATTGCTGACGGAACACATCGACCTGGTCAACATTCGACAATACGAAGGCTTGATCAAGTGCAAAGTTTTGCCTCCCACGAACCTATACCATCCCGTCTTACCTCACCATTGTCAAGGCAAACTGATGTTTCCCTTGTGCCGTACTTGTGCCGAAACGTGCAACCAAGACCAGCCTTGTCAGCACAGCCAGGAAGAACGGGCCTTGACGGGAACCTGGGTCAGCGTGGAATTGTTCAAAGCTCTGGACATGGGATACCAACTGTTAGAAGTGTACGAAATTTGCCACTTTCCCAAGACACAACAATACCGCAAGGGTGACCCTACTCAGAAAGGCATTTTCGCAGACTACGTGGATGCCTTTTTGAAACTGAAGCAAGAAGCCAGCGGCTATCCTTCCTGGTGTCACACTCCCCAAGACCAAATAAAATTCAAAGAGAAATACTACGAACAAGAAGGCATCACTTTAGACCACATCGAGAAAAACGAAGGCAGGCGATCGTTTGCCAAAGTGATGTTAAATTGCTTGTGGGGTAAAATGGCACAACGACCGTGTTTACCCAAGACGGAATATTTGACAGAACCTTCCCGCTACTTCCAGATGATTCACGACAAAACCAAATACATGAAACACGTGGACGTCGTTCGAGAGAATTTGATCTTGGTCAATTACGAAGAAGATCTGGACTTTGTACAAGACGACCCTTTTGGAAATGTCATCATTGCGGCTTACGTGACAGCCCATGCTCGCTTAAAATTGTACGAAGCTTTAGAACTGTTAGAAGAACGCGTCCTGTACTTTGACACGGACAGTTGCATCTACATCCATCACCCGATTCAACATCACCCTAGCATCGAAGGAGACCGTTTAGGAGCCTGGACAGACGAGCATCCCGACGACAAGATTCTAAGTTTCGTCAGTGGCGGTCCCAAAAATTACGGCTACCAATACCGGGACAAACAAGGAGAAGTGCACACGACGTGCAAAGTGAAAGGACTGACTCTGAATTATCGTACCAGTCGAGTGGTCAACTTTGGGGTAATGAAAGAAGCCTTGCAATCGGGAGAGGATGGAAACTTTAAAGTGACCACTCACCAACCGAACAAGATTGTACGTTTACCCACTCATCACATCGTCAGTCGGCCCTTGGAAAAAGTCTATCAAATCGTGTACCAGAAGCGAGTTCGACTTCCCAATCATTTCACCTTACCGTACGGTCACGTCGGTATTGGTCTGTATATAAAAAAGGAACCCTAGGCAAGATCGATAGTTCATTGTGACTACCAAGACCGAGCGAACAAGATGAATACTTTGAAAAAGACATCGTTCCAGTTTGGGGATTGTAAAAAAGTTGTATCTTCCTCTAGTGTGACTAATACTGGATGGATAAGACCCATGCATTGCGACGGAAAATGTCCGGAAGGAAACTGCGATTGTCCATGTGGTTACCATTGTAATTGCGTAACGGAGTTTGCAGACGAGTGCGATTGTGAGCCTTGCGATGGGACCGATGCTGCACGTTGTGACCTGAGCGATGCCGTAAAGCATCATGGGAACTTTGTTTTCACTACCCCTGTCATGGAAAGTGATGCTGTGCGTGTCAAACCTGAGGGATGCGAAAGCGATGCCGCTCGTCCTCTTAGACATTTTACCGGGTTTAAAGGGGAATGTTCACCTTCACGTCTACCCCCCTACGGATGTCATCCAGCCCTGAGCAAACTCCTGTTCATGTCACCCAACCCTTATCGAAACGAACCTGTGAAAGACGAATATTCGTTTCCTGTGCGTTCGTCGGAATACTGCGACTTTGAAAATCGTCTTCAATCGTTCAAAGGAAAATGGCCAAAGTATCTGGGAGGACCGACCCCCGAAGAATTAGCCAGAGCCGGATTTTTCTACTTGGGCGAAGGAGATAAAGTCAAGTGCTTCAGTTGCGGTGTGTCACTTCACCACTGGGAACCGCAAGATTCGGCCTACGTAGAACATGCTCGATGGTCACCGAATTGTCATTACTTACCTTTAGTGGGACCGAGACATTGAAGTAACTTCTTACCATAATCATCTGTTCATGGATACTTTACAAGAGAACATTCGTGCTTTGCCTGTGGAGTTGAGAGAACGCATTTACCGAGAGCTGGTCAAAATACAAGTGAAACGTAAAGAACAATTGCATCCGATACGTCACCGGTGTTTGAACCACTGGTACCTGAAGGCTATACAAGGACTGATTCAATTGAAAGTGTTCCATTGGACAGACATTGATCAACGACCTCCTGGTTATAAAAAGGAATGGTTTGGTATTGACGATTCTATTTACTACATTGTAAACGTATTGCATCGAATTCCAGAGGAAGAGTTAACGAATTACCAACATCTTTCACGCAATGTCAACTTGGTGAAAGAGGAAACTTCTGAACGAATTGTAATGTGTAGATTAGTGACTCAACGATTTAAATTCGACACTGAAGTGAAACCATGTTTGTGCAAAGAGTACATTTCTTGTGTCAGACCAAAGAGGATTTAGTATGACCTATTCATGGATACTTTACAAGAGAACATTCGTGCTTTGCCTGTGGAGTTGAGAGAAAGGATTTACCGAGAGCTGGTCAAAATACAAGTGAAACGTAAAGAACAATTGCATCCGATACGTCACCAGATCTTTAACCACTGGTACTTGAATGGTATAAGAGAACTGATTCGTCAGAAATTCTTTCAATGGTCAGACATTGTTCAAAACTTTGAGGTCGCTAATGATCGACATGTTCATGATTATGGTTACTTCGAGATTCACTTAGTGCAATGCATTGAGGAAGACAAGTTAAAGGATTACCAACATATTTTACGTGGAATCTACTTAGAGGAAGAGGAAACACCTAAACGAACTCTGACGTTTCGGTTACAGTATGCAAGATTTAGATTCCCTACTGGAGAACGAAGATCTCTGGCTAGAAAGTACGTCTATTGCATCCGAAAAAAAGAGAATATAAAAAGAGGCTGCCATGCCACGGTTTATGTCACATGTCATTCAACAGATTCCGTGGAAGGAACTCAATGACCTATTCATGGATACTTTACAAGAGAACATTCGTGCTTTGCCTGTGGAGTTGAGAGAACGCATTTATCGAGAGCTGGTGAAAATACAAGTGAAACGTAAAGAACAATTGCATCCGTTACGTCACCAGATCTTTAACCACTGGTACCTGAAGGGTATAAGAGGACTGATTCGTCAGAAATTTTTTCACTGGTCAGACCTTGTTGAATACTTTCAGTATATGAATGATGATGGGCTAGACGTTCGTAATTTTGGTTACTTGGAGATTCACTTACTGCAACGTATTGAGGAAGACGAGTTAAAGGATTACCAACATTTGTTACATGGAATCTGCTTAGAAAAAGACGAAACATCTAGACAAACTCTGACGTTTCAGTTACAGTATGTAACATTTAAATTCCCTACTGGAGAACGAACGTGTTTGGTTAGAAATTACCTTTATTGCTTCCGAAACAAAGACACTATAAAATCAAGTTGTCATGCCACGGATTATGTCACATATCATTCAACAGATTCCGTGGAAGGAACTCAATGACCATATTCAAACCGTGGATCATTACCATCAATTATTACAAGAACTCTATCCATTCAATTTGGGACGACAAGTGGTGTGTGTCTTAGTGACTTGTTTTCTGGGATTTCGTTTACCAGCCGATTCCTTGTGGACTCTTTACGATCAGTACTTACCACCTCCATGGCCTTAAATGGTCACGAAAAACTCCTTTTGCTCAAAGCCTTGCGTTTTCATCTGGATACTTCTCGACCTCAACAGGAAAAAAAGATTCGTCAACTTTTAGCGACCCAAGACGTGTATGACGATGTGTGTGTAGCTTGTGACTTACACCCTCATTGGACAGATGTTCGTGATTGGAAAAAGGGGGGTTTTGAGGTTTGGACCCAAGAAGTGGCCCAGTATGCACAAGAGTTGTTCAAGGAAAAAAGTTACTTTTCAACCTGTGTTAGTGACGGTGCCAGAAGAACCCGTCACCGAGAACAACCACTCGCTTCAGGACAGGACTGTCATGGACATTCCTGAAAGGTCATTCCGGGAGGACACTTGTGTGACAATACCTCATGTAGAGACTGTAAGAACATTACACACTGTCCCTAGGACATCTTGGTTAACCCAAACATGTTGTACAGACACTTGTTTATATTCCACTTTGATCGCTTTGCTGTGTTTTATATTCCTATACATCACTATTTGGGTTGTATGTATTTTTGTCTTTCGTGTTCATATTTGAAACATTCAATAAACGTGTTCTGAAAAAGTATATAAACTCTTGTCTTGTTTGTTTTCGTGTCACAAGTGACATTTCTCACACCATGGCTACCTCTGCTGTCTCTGCTCCCTCTTCCTCTACTGTCAAAGTCATCGACGAACACTTAGATCGTGCCAGTTGGGAGGCTTTGTATCTTCGCCATCCCTTTAACATGCTCATTGCTGGACCTAGCGGTTCTGGCAAAACCGAATTCGTCAAACGTTTGATCGAACATAAACATCATTTGATCGATCGGCCCCCTCAACGGATCGTGTGGTGTTACAAAGAGTGGCAATCGGCGTACAACCTCTTGCGAGAAAGTCAAGGCGATTCCATCGTGTTTGTGGAAGGCATTCCTAAAGAAGACGATGGCATCGTCTCTGACTCCCGTCTAACCCATTTGGTCATTTTCGACGACATGTTAGGAGAAGACGAAGAAGAAATTAAATTGTGGTTCACGCGCAAAGGGCATCACCGTAATGCCAGTGTCGTTTACATCACCCAAAATTTGTTTCAACAAAGTAAAGCCCATCGCACCATCAGTCTCAATGCGCATTACGTGGTCTTGTTTAAAAGCCCTCGAGATAAATCGCAAGTGCAAGTCTTAGCCAAACAGTTAGGAACGCCTTGGCTGACTCAGGCGTACGACGATGCCACTCAAACTCCACACGCCTATTTACTCGTCGATTTGAAACCTACGACCCCCGAGGATTTGCGATTTCGTACCCACTTGTTTCACCACTGGTGCCAAGACGGAGGGCCTGTCCTGTACACGTCTCCGTCCTCGACTTCATTTCACTCCTCCCATGAAAAAAATCTATAAAAACCTCAGACCCTTTTTCGTCTGTCTCACACAGTGTGAACATGACGTCCCTTCAGTCGCATCTTCCCGTCAAATTGATTCGTGCCTTGTATGGCATCAGCCGAGAAAAAGATCCACAAACACGAGCTCGTGTCTTAGAAGCTAGTCTCAAAGAAGTCTTACGATGGTTCACGGTGACGGCACGTCAATTACTCCAAGGAATCATTCAGATTCCTCATCAAACCCAACGCTTTTTCGATAGAAACAAAGTCGCTTTGGTCCAACTGGCCGATCCCCGCATCGACACTCAAACCAAAAAACAAATCATTTTGAAACCTGGAGGGAGCGGTACTCTAGGAGGGGTCATCATTCGCTCACTCTTAAGATGGGATCCTAATGCCCCCAAAGTTATCCCCAAGACAAAAGTCCAACGAAGCCCCAAGAAGAAAAAGAAAAAGACCAAGTCCCCAAGAAGAACTTCTCCAGTGGCAGGACCCTCCTCTTACCAGACACCACCACCATCACCCCGGAAAAAGAAAAGAAGCCCCCAGAAAAAGAAACAGAGAAAAAGTCCCCAGAAAAAGAAAAGTCCACAGAAGAAGAAGAAAACTAGTCGCAAGAGAGGCACTTCGGCCAGGACGCAACCTTACACTCGCAAGCCACGACCTGCCACAGCGTCTCCGGCAGCCTCACGTTTGTCCACTTCTCCGTTGATGTCACCAGGAACTGAAGAGTACTTGGAGACGTTGATCACACCAAGAACTTCTCCGTTGATGACCCCCAAAAGAACTTCCCCAGTGGCAGGACCTTCCAATTTAGCGGCAGTGGCTGCTGCTCACAAAGTACCTTCTCCCAAAATCAAAGTCCAAGAAAGATCGGGCATGTTACAAAGTTTACTGGATTTGTCCAAACAAGAACTGGCTCGATTTAGTCCGTTACGTACCCCTGCACGACGTGTCATGCCTGTCCTCAAACTGATAAAACGTAAAGACAATCAGTGGCGACGCGTTCCAGTATAAAAAGACCTGTGACCAAGTCGGGGTATCAGTGAACTTGTAAAAGATGTCACCTCCAAAAAGCCACAAAAGAAAGAGACAAAGGCAGACGCGTCATCCGACAAAGCGCTTAGCCAAGCATCGACGTTACCCTAAAAAAAGACACAGTCGTTCCAAGAAAAAGAGGCGCCAACAAAGGGGAGGATTCCTTGGCGATTTTCGGAAAAACATTGTTACCTTTATGACAAAGCGATAGTCCCAAAAAAAAGATAAAAGGGTGTGCGTTAAGTCATCGACGTTAGTGTCTGTTCGGTGAATGTCCCGGAACCCACAAGCAAAAAAAATGTCACCCTCCAGAAAACCCCAAGGAAAAAAAAGGAAAGGACTGCCACCACGTTTAGCCAAACATGGGGACATGTTATCTGTCCTGTCCAAAGCTTCTCCACCCCTACGAAAAAAACTCATTCAAACAGCCTCCAAAGAGGTCATCGATACCGTGTGCGAATGTTGTTTGAACGTTTTGAAAGGCACGATCCCTTTGTCCAAACACCAGAAACAATGCTTAGGCAAACATCGTCACGTTCTTCGGAAAATGGTTCAAAAGAAAATTCCCATTCGTCAAAAAAAGAAGATGTTGGTCCAACGTGGAGGCATTTTACCTCTCTTGTTAGGCCCCATACTAAAAGGAGTCTTGGGAACCATGTTGGGAGGACTGATGGGAGCAAGATAAAAAGGCCTTCGGAAGTCCCAAGATCTCAGAATTCACCCCTGACAACCCCATGGAAGGACGAAAACTAGCTTTAGTGCCTTACAAACGATGGATGGAATACCATCGGTGGCAAGAACAACGCACCCCGCATTTACCTCCCAATCCCAATTTGAGCGAAATGTCCCAGTTACAACACGAATTGCAGTCCTTGATGGATCGTCAAGATTTGTCCGAAACAGAAAAATCGCAAAAGTATGGTCAACTCTTGCAAAGACTGCAACTCTTTCACCAGAAAGCTTTAGACGAAACAGCTCTACCCACTCTAAAAGATTTTAAGACCTTGATGAAAAGTCCAGCACCATCATTACCACCACCACCACCACTACTGTCATCCCCAACCGTCACCAGAGATGCTACCCCACAAAGACCTGAGGAAGAAGAGACGCGCGAAGTGTTTCAAACACCGTCAGCAGCTCCCATTTCGAGTAAGATTGCAGGATCCTTGTTGACCCCGTCCCCCACACCCCAACGAGAAGAAATGAAAGCTTGGGTTAAAAAGATGATGTCCACGCCTTCTTCGACAGAAGTGAAAAAGAAAGAAGGGAAACCAGAAGTGAAAAAAGAAAAGAAAACCAAAGCCATTCCATTGCCACCTCCACCACTACCTTCGACTTCTACTCCCGTAGCCCATCGGACACGTAAATCCGTTTCCAAACCACCCTTTCGACCCACCCAAAGTAGCATCACCGAAGAGTGGGTGACTTATTAACACACCAATACAAAATAAAACAAAAATGGAAAAAGTCTTAGCCAGCATTTACTACGATCCCTCGCATCCTGCAGGTTACGCAGGAGTTCAAAAATTGTATCGTGCTGCCAAAACGCGACTGAAAAGTCTCCGTTTACCTCAAGTGCAACGATGGTTACAAGAACAAGCTACCTACACTTTGCACAAACCCATTCGACGCAAGTTTGCCAGAAGTCGCACCCGAGTGGAAGGCATCGATCATCAATGGCAAGCCGATTTAGCCGATGTCTCTCATTTGGCCAGCTACAATCGTGGTTACAAATATTTGTTTTGTGTCATCGACGTCTTTTCCAAATTTGCCTGGGTCGTGCCCTTGACTTCCAAATCCAGCAGCGAGTTAGTGCGAGCCCTGCAACGGGTGTTGAAACAAAGCGGTCGTCGCCCTCTTCGATGGCAAACGGACAAAGGCACCGAATTTCTGAACCAAGCTTTCCAAAAAGAATTAAAGAAACGTGACATTCATTTTTTTACCACTGAGAATCCCGAAACCAAAGCCAGCATCGTGGAACGTTTTCAACGCACTTTGAAAGAACGCATGTGGAAATATTTTACGCATCACCACACTCTGAAGTACATCGACATCTTACCACACCTGGTGCAAGCGTACAACCAATCTTACCATCGAAGCATCGGACGTGCCCCGCAAGACGTGACTCCCGACAACGAAGTGCTGGTGTTTGAGCGCCTGTTCGGTACGTCCCCGACGAGGGCTGTCCCCAAGAAAAGTGGAGAGTTGACCGTAGGAGATTGGGTGCGCATTGGCAAAACCAAACGCACTTTCGACAAAGGTTACTTACCTAACTGGACGACCGAATTGTTTCGCGTCACTGGACGAGTGCATGGCCGTCATCCTGCCGTCTATAAATTGGAAGACATGAACGGAGAAGTACTCAAAGGAACGTTTTATTTGCCCGAGTTACAACGTGTCACCAAAAAAGAAGACGACGTGTACGACATCGAAAGCATTCTCGAACGCAGAACCCGTAAAGTGGGCAAACGACGTGTCAAAGAAGTCAAAGTACGTTGGAAAGGATATCCACCCAGTTTCGATTCTTGGATCGACGCTTCGCAAGTCATCGACTATAAAAAGAAGAAGTGACCATCATGCCCTTTCACACAGCAGCAGACGCAGCTACGTCGACCACTCCTTCTTCCCCTAGTTCTTCTGTGCAAGATTTACAAAAACAACCCTTGTGGGTGTGGTGTGGAGAACGTGTGCCTAAAACGCAAATCGTCTTTTTCTGTCAAATCTTCGTGGTGTATTGTGTCATCGGGGCAGCCATCGCCAATTTGAGTTTGCAACAAGGAGACAAACAATTGTGGACCATTTTATTGAGCAGTTGCATCGGTTACCTGCTTCCCAATCCCTCCCTGAAATTCTCCTCGAACGGGAACGTTGTGTCCAGTGCCAGTGCCAGTCACCACTCCAACAACCACAACCAGAACCCCATTTTGGGCGGAGACACGCCTCTGACATCCACTAACCCCTCGGACAGCCACAGAACTCTGGAATTATGAGTCACGAAAACCAATTTTACTTAACCTTACCCAGTGACAGTTCCATGGAGGTGTTTCCCAACAACAAGTTGTGCTGTTACACGGCCAAATTACCTCAAGCCATCCCCTTAGATCACGAAGCCCATTGGGAAGTGGCTTTAGTAGAAATGATTCACCCGACCCAAGTCCTCAATGTCCTTCCCAATCAAAATAAATTTGATGTGGAAGTTTATGACGAACAAATACAACAGTGGATGGATACCCATAGCAAATATGACAAGAAAAACCGTAACAAAGAAAATCCAAAGTGGACTGACTATCAGTTGTTCATTCCCCCAGGCTATTATTTTAGTGGTCAACATTTGGTCAGCACCATAGCCACCAAGTTTAATGGCGTGTTTGGGGAAGCTTTTAAGAATGTCAAGAACAAAACTGTCACCCTGGAATACCACAAAACAGCTCGTCGCTTCCTGATGAAATTTCCTGAGGGGGAAAAAATCATGGGTTTCTATTTTAATGATGAATTGTTTGACATGTTGGGTGGTGACATAAAGATGAGGAAGAAAGTAGAACAAACACTATCCCAAAGAACCATCATTTACGACAACGAGTCTTTTGTCAAGTATTTTCGTACCCCGGTAGAACTGAACCAAGGACTGAATTTGATGTTCGTGTACTCCGATGTGGTGGAGTATAACGTGGTGGGACACACCTCTGTGCCGTTACTGCGTGTCATTCCTTTCAAAGTGGATTCTGCCACAAACGCTGACGAGGAAGGTGGAAACACTTACCACGTCCACCGCGAATTTGTCCATCCTCACTATTTGCCGGTCAGCAAGTCGTATTTGGACACGGTCAACATTACTATAAAAGGAGATTTGGGACAAGATATTCCATTCACCAAAGGAAAAGTCACGGTGAAACTCCATTTTCGAAAACGGTTCTCTCACGATTCGTAAGTAAGTCATGTATCCAGTGTACCGAGGGGTGGCACGACAGCGAGGACACGGTTTAGGAGACATGTTAAAATCGGCCTTTCGTTCGGTGGCCCCGGTGTTGAAACCGATGGTGACACGCGGATTGCACGCCTTGAAAGATGCGGCACTGACGCAAGGCAAAGAATTTCTCCAAAATGTCATCATCGACAAACAAAACCCTAAAGAAGCCTTCATGAGGGCTGGCAAAAATGTCTTGCTGCAAACGGGCAAAGACATTTTGGGCCGACGAGACACACCTATAAATGCCCTGCACGCTACCGAATCAGGCATTCAGCAAGGACAAGGTAGAAAGAGACGAAGACGAAGAAAACACCCTTTCACCAGACTTCAAGCTAGAAAGGCCAAGAAAAGAAAAACCGTTCGAGACTTAGACGTTTTCGATTATTGAGAAAGAGAAAAAAATGATGCACCGAGAGTCTTGCGCTTGTTCCAAGACGGAACTGGATCTGTTTGCCATGCCCCCCACCATGATGACCATGCAAGAATCCCAGTGGGTGGAATTTCATCCCGTCTCCTCTTTGACCGATTCTGCTCCCATCGAGTTCGAAATCAAAGGACAACCCGAAGATTACATCGATCTGAATAGCAGTTACCTGTACTTGAAAGTCAAAGTAACCGAAGCGAACAACGGTGCCATAGACAATGATGATGTAGTAGCTCCCGTCAACAATTTCATGCATTCCTTGTTTAGCGAAGTGGACTTGTACTTGAATAACAAACTGGTCAGCAGCAGCATGGATACTTACCCTTATCGAGCCTACCTAGAAAATCTCTTGACGTACGGAAAAAACGCAAAGGACAGTCATCTGGATGCTTGCGTGGTATGGAAACCTGACCTAGCGAGTAAGTTCAACACTATTGTACTTGCTACGGATGCTTCACATTCAAAGGGATTTGTAGACCGACGAGCGAAAATTGCACTAAGTCGTAGTTTAGAACTGATGGATCGCTTGCATTTGGACATGTGGTTACAAGAGAAGTATTTGCTGAACGGGGTGGATGTCCGCCTGAGACTGAATCGGAGCAGTGCCGCTTTCCATTTGATGGCTGCTGCTGATGCCACTTACAAAACCATCATCCAAGAAGCCAGACTCTACGTGCGTCGTGTAGAAGTCTTACCTAAAGTAGGTAACGACATCAGTCAGACGTTGAGCAGAACAACCGCAAAGTATCCGATCCGACGTGTGGAAGTGAAAACGTTCACCATTCCTGCTGGACAGCGATCCATGATCCAAGATCATCTGTTCCAAGGACAGTTACCCAAACGTTTGATTGTTGGTATCGTCAAGAATTCAGCCTTCAACGGAGCCTACCACGAAAATCCTTTTGAGTTTCAACATTACAAAGTGTCCAAGATTGAAGTCAGTCGCGACGGCAAGACCTTGTGTACCCGACCTTTCGAGCCTAAATTTGAGCCCGAGAAGAATTACTTGAGATCGTACTTGTCCCTGTACGAAGCTACCGGACAGTTAGGAACCAACACCAGTCACGGTATTACGTACGAGGATTATGTAGGAGGCTACGCTTTGTGGGCTTTTGATTTCACTCCAGACCAAGGCAGCGACGAGGGACATTTCCACCCTATAAAATCCGGCCAGATTCGTGTGGAAATTCAGTTTGCAGAAGCTTTACGTGCAGACAACACGGTGAACGTCATCCTGTATGCAGAATTTGACAATACGATAGAAATCAACAGTTTGAGAGAAGTCATTCTAGATTATTAGAAGCCATGGAAGACTGTTATCCCTCTTTACAAAGTGGAGAAACTTTGGACATGAAATGTGAGGAGACTGTGGAAGAAGTGATCATGATGAAGTCGAGATGGCCAGAACAAGAAGCCCATTTAGTCTCCTGTTTTGCCAAACACTTGGTCGACAAAATGACGGAATTGATCAAGAAAAATTGCTATGGATGTCAAAACGATCATCCCAGTCAAATTCAACACGATAAATGCCTAATGTTGAGTCAAGAAGAAAAACTGGACGAGTATCTGGACGAAGCTTGGAGTCTCATCTCGAACAAAGACGTGTTGCACCAGTGGTATAAAGACTTGCGTGAACATTCTTGTCCACCATTAACCACTCAAGAGATCCATCGTATCGAAGCTCTCCTGAATCAGAGTGAGGAAACAGAACGAATAACCGTTTATTCGTCAGACATTTTCAAGCAAAAAGTCAGGATCGAATTGACGACTTATTATTACCTGTGAAGAAGAAAAAAAACACACAAATCAATGGATACCTGGGAACTTTATTACCTTTTGAACCACAGTTCGTATACGGCTTCTTGGAATCCCGTCGTCTGTGCTAAAGATGAACTCCCTCATCGCAAACCTAAAGACCATCAAGCTTACGTGATCAACACGGACGAAAGTCATCTCCCAGGAACCCACTGGGTAGCCGTCTACTTTCCTCAAGAAGGATGTGTGGAATATTTCGATTCGTACGGATTGCCCCCTTTGGAAGACGATATCATCGACTTTATGAGAAGAAATGCTCAAACCACCCGATTCAATAACGTGAAATTACAAGGCACAGATTCCTTGGTGTGTGGACAGTACTGTGTGTATTTTCTGCATCATCGCAGCCTGGGCTATTCCTTAGAACATTTAGTGACTCATTTTGATCCTCGTTCTTCTGCTAGAAACGATGTGAAAGTAGATCGATGGTTTTGTGACCATTATGCTTATCTTTTGTCTCAAGCTAGGAAACGTAGTGTCCATCAATGGCCTAATGATTTCCAACAGTGGAAATCACAATTTCATTCACAACGTTGTCAGCCCTGTTTAAAGTAGATCGTCCATTGAGAAAAAAGTGTTTGTAATTTGAAAAAAATTGTTTGATGTTATCATGTTGGATTATTGTTAAAAATGTTGATGTTTAGTGTTAAGTGATTTTTTGAATAAAAAATGTTGTGTTTAGAAAAAAATGCCTTTGTGGTTTGTTTAGCTATAAGAATGTTGAATTGATGCTCTTTCATTTCTTACTATCCCTCTCATGAACGTTGCGGCTCGAAAACCGTGTGGGGGATGTTTTCCTTCACGTCCGCGCTTTCACTTTAAGAACCGGGTTGTTCCCAGTCTAGCCATCCATTGTCGACTCATCCTCCTAAGAAGATGTGCTCCAAACTAGCTAAGCTCAACGAAGCCTACGTGAATCTGCATAGGGTCAGACACAGTCTGATACCGAAACCAGAAGAAATAGAGAATGTGAGAATGTTAAAAATCACTGAAGACCTGATAGAAGAGCTCTTCAGAGAAGAAATGAACAGGGAGAAAGAAGAATGGACAGAGAAGTACAGACTTCAGAGACAGCAGCAACAGCAGCAACAGCAGCAGCAGCAGCAACCTGAAGCTGACAGAGGCTTTGTCGATTGTCGTATCGACACCAAAGAATTCTTCTTCTCTTTCCGAAGAAGCAGACCTATCGCCAGAAAGTCTATCCTCAGAGGACATCGCATTCTTAGAAACTAAAAAGAATGCCATAGCAAAAAAAACAGCCCTTTTAAGGGCTACCCAATACTCTAGAAAAGAAATAACTATTAATTTGCCAATGTGAGTAGGTAGAGTAGTGTGAAAATAAACACTAACTCTTTCTTAAAAATTTTGAGGGTATGTGTTGGTGTGTTTGTGTTTGTAAGTGATAAAGTAGGTTGGTGTGGATAGTAGATTAAAATGATGTTAGTTTTTTGGGCTGTTTGAGGTGTATATTTGGGGTTAGATTGGATTGCTTTGCGTATGTGGATAGTCAATTAAAGTGATGGGTAGCATAAAAAAGTGAGCGAGTGTTTCTTTTAGGTCGGCGCGTTGTTGTTGTTTTTTGGTCATGATCTAGGTAAGATCAATTTTATGTTATTAGGGGATGTTTTCCTTCACGTCCGCGCTTTCAGTATAAATTGAAAGTCGTTAGGCAGTCCAGCTACCCTTGTTGATTGATCAACACCAAAAAAATGAACACGAGACTTGAGAAACTGTTGGAGCTTCATGTGCATCTGGAATATGCCAGGCGCATATTAAATGAACTGGCCGCGGAAGCCATTGTCGAGGAGGGAAGGATAAGAGAGGAGGAAAGAAGAAACAAAGAAGAAGAAGAAAGAAGATATAAAGAGGAAAGAAGAAACAAAGAAGAGGAGGAGGAAAAGGAGAGAAGAAATTTCAAAATCCCGGAGAGCGAAAATTGGGATTCTGAAGCAACATATCCTGCCTCTGCTCTCTCCCCCCAAAAGGTAAAAAGTAACTGGGGGATAAGATGCGTATGTGGCGCCAGGCCTGGAAGGTGCCACCATTAACCAGGTGCCCATGAAGTTCCAAACAAAACAGCCCTTTTAAGGGCTACCCAATACTCTAGAAAAGAAATAACTATTAATTTGCCAATGTGAGTAGGTAGAGTAGTGTGAAAATAAACACTAACTCTTTTTTAAGATAGTGTGAGGGTATGCGTTAGTGTGTTTGTGTTTGTAAGAGCTCAGGTATGTTTGTGTGAATAGTAGATTATGGGTTTCTTAGCGTATGTGAAGAGTAAAGTTAGGGTTTTATTATATGAAATGAGAAAGTAGGGGGGATGTTTTCCTTCACGTACGCGCGTTGTTGGGTCATGATCTAGGTAAGATCAATTTTATGTTTTTAGGGGATGTTTTCCTTCACGTTCGCGCTTTGAGTATAAAACTAACAGTGTTGGCCATTGGAACCCATTCTACGGAATAAGCAAACAAGAAGATGCCAGCAGCTTCAGCTTTATATAACAATCTTATGGGAAGTTGGTATTGGATGGTAGATGGATTGAGTGTAGTAGAAAGGGTTGAACAGGAATGGAGGTATGGAGTGACAAAAGACTTCGTCTCAAGACAAGTAACCAGCCTCCACTTATCCGTAAATATTGTAAAAGAAATGATACAGGATGAGGAGAAGAGAATCAGAGGTTTAATTAACCCACCGTATGTCAAAGTGGGTAAGTTAAAAGAAGCGATAGATCATGTGACGAGTGCAAGGTGCTTTCTAGAAGACATTGTAGAATGGACAGATTGGTGTTTCGCGAAGTGGGGGTTAGAAAAACTTAAGAAAGCTGAAGAACTAATGAGGAATGTGCTGACCGAAGAGGTCAAGAAGATCAAAGAAAAGTGGTTAAAGGAAAGACAAGAAGAAGAAAATAGAAAAAAAAAGGATGAATTCGAAAAACTGAACACAAACTGGATGAAAATCCAAGAGAAGTTCCGGGCCATGGGCCACCCGGACTGGTTGCCGGAAACAGAAAAGAAAAAGAAGAAAGGAATGATGGACAAAATAAGAGGATGGTGGAAGAAGTTAAGAAGTTAAAAGAAGAAGAAGAAAAAACCCAAAGGCCCTTTTCAGGGCCAGCCATATTTCTCGAAAAGAGATAGTCTTTGAATTGCCTACCCCTTTTTTAAAAAAAATTTAAAAAAAAATCCCATGTTAAATTCCCCTTGTCCGTAGAGTGACCCACGATTTATAGCCATGTTAAATTCCCCTTGTCCGTAGAGTGACCCACGATTTTTCTCCATGTTAATTCCCCTTGTCCGTAGAGTGACCCACGATTTTTCGCCATGTTAAATTTCCCTTGTCCGTAGAGTGACCCAGGGGTCCCTGTAATGCTAATTCCCATTGTCCGTAGGGTGACCCCTTTCACTACTAACGTGTGTCCAAAATTAACATTATTTTGAACAGAATATTTTGGTAACAATCGCCTCTTTTCAATTGGTAAGTATTGCAGTATTTGATTTTCGTCAATGGTTTCTAGTTTTCTTGGCTTAAACCGCTTGGTTTCAAAGTTCTTAGGCGGCGTATCCAGGAAGATTCCTTTTGTTTCCTGGTTTCAGAACTCCATTTGGGGTTGTGAGCAATCGCAATAAGTGTTATATCACTGAAAGTGTGGTCAGGGGAGGAGAAATGTTCTGCGACCGGGCTTCTTTGTACAACTTCTTTGTCATCCAGTCAGATCTATGAAGGTTGATCCTTTTGTGTAGCTTTTCAGTTTCTCCGACATACTGAAGGCTACAGATCTTACATGTAATGAGATAAATGACATTCTCTGTTTTGCACGTTTTGTTTGATCCATGTATGTTTAGCTTTTCTCTAGTTACTGTACTAGAAAATGTCCTGGTCTCTATCATATTTTGACAAGTTTTGCACTTTTATCGCCACAGGGGCCAGATTGACCAAGGTGGTCTTGATTAGTAAGTACAGCCATGTAAAGTTTTGCAAACACAACGGTTTTTCTGTTTTATTTGTTTGTTTTGTCTATGTTTATTATTTGCCTTTGAAAAAGACTCATTAAGAGTCGAAAGCACACAGAACATTAATTTCAAACGTAACTTTTTACCTGTGCAGAAACATAATTACGATCCTAAAGGTGTGACTATTAAATTCTAAACTACATTTCTTCATGCTTGTGAGTGACAAATAAAAAAGATGCTGTAAATGACCGACGTTCAGAATGGTGAGAGGCCAGTTATGTGATTATGGTCTAATTTGGGACCCACATTATTTTGATTGTTTTTAAACTACCTTCCTTGAGTTGTAGAACACTCAATGATTTTATATTGTAATTCATCTAACTTTGAAACTAACTGTGAACAATCGTTCCTATATCTCATATAGCTAAATATTTCGAACATTAATAAATTTCCCTTGGATATAAGTTAATTATCTATTACACTTCATGTAAAGACAGCCAGACCAACCTATTCTTAAAATAACCAGCCATGTACTTATATCCATATATATATATATATATATATATATATATATATATATATATATATATATATATATATATATATATATATATATATATATATATATATATATATATATATATATATATATATATATATATATATATATATATATATATATATATATATATATATATATATGATCGTTGCTATATTTGATTGTTTGGGGGTGGAGTTGGGGGAGGGGGTTTATAGTCGTTTTGTTTGAAGGTCATTGTACCTGAAATTAACAAAGAGAATATAACCTCTAACTTGGAATTTTATCATCTGTAGTTGTTTTTTGAACTTACAGAGTATGTATAATGGATCGGAAAAAATAAAAATCGGGCATATAAAGGCATGTCAATGAATGGACGCGCTGGGGCGGAATGAATGGACGCGCTGGCTTTTTATCTTATTTTTAAAAATAATATAATCATTCATGTTCAGATAAAAGTCGTGCTGGTAAGATAAAATTATAAATCATAAAGATTGGAGAATAGGGTGGATGTTTATTTTTCTTCGCACAATATTAATACTTAGAAACTAACAGTCAGATTTTGCTAAATGCTTTAAAATGTGAGTTTTACTAATAGTTTTGAAACATCAGTTATTGAGCAATTTCAGATAAATCTGTGACTATTTAAAAATTCAGCTACAACTGCATTACTTTAGCACAATAATTTTTTTAAAACTAAATTATTCCACAAAGCTGCAGATACCTGCAATTTTCTTCATAAGTTAGTCCTTCATCAGACCCTATCTATCCCACGCCCTTAAGCTCCTCCCCAAAGGTGTGGATGAAGAGGTATTGATTATTACATCTGCTAATCAAATCCAATTTATAGCTATTTTCTAAAAGTCTTTAGATTTTGAAATAGTATAATTTGAATTACTGAAATTGCATACAGGCAGAATAACAAAGCCTTATCGAGTGGTTTCATGAAAAACCTTTGCATAATAATTTATTCTGAGCTCTTTCTGTGGTACAGGTTACGAGGTTTTCCGAAGGCTGAGAAAGTATCGTGTTGAGAGATAGACCCACCACATATAATAAACTACCACTTGTGCTTCAGAGATTGTGGTACCTTATCCAGCCATGGAAAGTAAACTCAATATTTTTACCGTGCCGTAGGTGGTAGAAAGGGCGTGGCGTTTGATCAAGTTATTACAGTGATTCATTTCTTTGCAAAGATGAATATTAAAAAGTTATGTGAACTGGAGTTTGTTCATGTTACCTCACCTAGAACTACTAAAATTGTTAAAAGAATGTAATACTCTACTTAAACTTCATGGATAAATGTTCCAAATTCGGCAATAAATATCTCTAAAAAACTGTATGGATACATAATACAAATCCAATGAATAGCACTGTAAATATGTATGATATAAGATCAAATCATAATGCCTATCTCTTTAAAATGTAAGCTTGGATATTAAAACCTCTGTAAATATTTATGCTAGGAGATCTGTAGATATGTATGCTAGGAGATCTGTAGATATGTATGCTTAGAGATATGTAGATATGTATGCTAGGAAATCTGTAGATATGTATGCCAGGAGATCTGTAGATATGTATGCTAGGAGATCTGTAGATATGTATGTTAGGAGATCTGTTGATATGTATGCTTGGAGATATGTAGATATGTATGCTAGGAGATCTGTAGATATGTATGCTAGGAGATCTGTTGATATGTATGCTAGGAGATATGTAAATATGTATGCTAGGAGATCTGTAGATATATATATGCCAGGAGATCTGTAGATGTGTATGCTAGGAGATCTGTATATATGTATGCTAGGAGATATGTAGATATGTATGCTTGGAGATATGTTGATATGTATGCTAGGAGATCTGTACATATGTATGCTAGGAGATCTGTTGATATGTATGCTAGGAGATCTGTTGATATGTATGCTAGGAGATATTTAAGTATGTATGCTAGGAGATCTGTAGATATGTCTGCCAGGAGATTTGTAGATATGCATGCCAGGAGATTTGTAGATATGTATGCTAGGAGATATGTAGATATGTATGCCAGGAGATTTGTAGATATGTATGCTAGGAGATATGTAGATATGTATGCTAGGAGATCTGTAGATGTGTATGCTAGGAGATATGTAGATATGTATGCTTGGAGATTTGTAGATATGTATGCTTGGAGATTAAATCCTAATGCATATCAGGATCGATATTTAATCTTCTTGTGAATATAACATGTATTTGTTTTTTCTAGGTAGGTCTAAATCAAATATGATTACACTCGTTTATTCCAAGAGAAAGGTTTCAAAAGAAAAAATACTTTTGTATGCAAGTCTGCTTTCCACTTGTCTAAGCATAAAACGTAATAAAAATCCCCTACAAACCTAATCTGATACAAGAAGAAGCTCATTTCTTTCGCTAATTCCCTTGAGATAAACAAACTATCTTCTCGAACAATACTTCGGATTAGCTCCGCTTTGCTTCGCGAGAAAACAAATCCCTAATTTGTATTTGAGCAAGTACTGGACCACTCGAAACACGTGTCTTTTGTATTGGCGGCACTATTTTCGTCAATCGAAACGCGATATTTTGTGTCATTTATAATTCCTGCGCTGCATTAAATAATCCCCTAGTAGCCCTGATAATGATGTAAAGTGAATTAAAAAATAAACTTCTCATTTGCACGATGTAATGAATAACGTGACCAGCTTACCAATGCATGAATATGGTACTCAGCCCTAATGGTGGCCCACGAGAATTTTTGTCAGAGCAAGCTCGTTTTGTTCTTAAATTGACATGGTTCGTATAGCCGATATTTTGAAACAAAGTTCACGGCTAATGTTTATAAATGAGTGCCCAGGGGAATTTTTATATTTAAGAATACACGGTTCTGAATGTAATGCTATCGGATAATTGCTCTGATAGAGGTTGTAGAAAAAAATTAATATTGGCGGCTTATTCATTAAATATTGATATCAGGCGTTCGCTCTCCAATCAAAGTACACGGACACTATCATTATGGCTATGTGGCACTTTTATCCGATGGAAGGGCATTCTGTCAGCTAATGCGACAGCTTAGTTTCTACCTAATGCAATATTTTCAATATTTCCGTATCAGATGCTCACATCATTTTGTATTCCCGGCCCCTCCGTCATAAACGTGTACTGAACATTTGTGTAACAAAAATGGTACTCCAGACTTATAAATCGTTCTCAAAATTGACAAATAACGCCTTTTGATTGGTCAAACTGTTTTCGAGAACGATGTTGAAGTCGAGCAAATGTTTATAACAAAACCGTGGTTATAGTTGCCTATCAGTTTCATTTACAAATTGTCAGATTTAAATAGAGGTATGACAGTTTGTACATTTCATGTCCAACCATGATCTTAATGGGGTAAGTGTAAATTCCAATCTTCATTTTATATGTTCCTTGTAGAACAAAATCCTGGATTGCATTCCAAGTGCATGTAGGGAAGTGCAAGATTCCTTATGTATCTTTTTTTAAACAGAGGAATCCTTTTCTGTAGTTAGAATTTGTATTATTGCCTATCTGATGCTTCAAGCAAAAGTGTCGTGTTTGTTTCAATAATAAACCTCAATTCAGACTCCAATGCCAGCCATGTGGACATGTGCTTTGAAGTTTAGGTAGAAAAAGGTCCCTAGAGCTATTTTGTTTTATTAGCATCCTCTTGCTTGAAAAGATCATCCAAAACAATTTGGATGAAAGCTGTGACGTTTTTTCATTTTTCTACCTTGGGTTTTAAAAAATTTCAACTTCGAATATGAATAGATAGTCAACCGATTTGATCGTAAATGAACAAATACAATTTAAAAGTTACATGATGTCAGAAAAAGTTGTCAAATATATATATATATATATATATATATATATATATATATATATATATATATATATATATATATATATATATATATAGTTTCCATTTGACCTTCCAAGCCCAATGTAGAAAGAGAGCATATGAAAAGAATGTTTCCAAACTGAAGCATTTATGTGTAAAGACTCATATTGTTCATTACAGTAAATCCAGTAATGATAGATTTTAAACGCGCTTAAAATTTGGGATACGAATATTCTTTGTGATTTAATTTCTGAGTAAATGAGCTTAGGTAAGAAAAGTAAATTGTACAGAAATCTAATAAGATACGATTTTTTTTTTAAAGCTGGGTAAAATGTCAACTGTCGTTTGAACCCGTTCAAAGAAGCCAACATCCATCCATCCATACACACACACACACACACACACACACACACACACACACACACACACATACATACATACATACATACACGATTAGTTTAACACTTTCTATTCCTTAACTGTCAAACTATATGAAAAATCAAGTGATACATGATTTCCTTTTGAATCATACTTTGCCGACAGTGTCCTCTCTAAACATACGAAGAAAATGAACCGAATAAAATTACGAGTAGTAAACAGACGGTTGCAAGAGATAGAAACTTAACAATATAATTTACATGTGCCATTTACCTTTCTTAGTTGATATTTGCCTTTAAAATGTTTTTTTCAAACATTCATTCTCTGTAATGACCATGGAATTTGGTTGCCATGCAAAGTTATACGACACATACACTTTTCCATATTCTAGATTGCTTGCCAGAGGCGGAAGGAAGTAGTGACACAACACATTGGATTTATTACGATTGGTGGGAAATTCTTACAGCGAACCTAGTTGTGCATGTAATATAAATACTGCTTTCCTTTCCGTGCAGGCTCAAGTTTCAAATATTTTGTTTCTATAAGCATTTTATGAGCGTCACAAAGTTTAGTCAATATGTGATTTGGTTGAATTCAATATAGAATTTGTCAGATTATCAGAGTGAAGAGTCTCAATATGAAAAGGTCAGGTTGAGATCCTATAAAAGTTGTGACGATATATTGAACTTATCCCATTCTGTCAATTTAAATTTGTGTTAATAATAGTTAAACTGATTCAATCAACAAGGTGAGTACAACTTGTTTTCATGTACGTAGTAAAATATTGTTTAGGTAAACACGCACAAACATCAAATCAACTAAAAAATAGACAAACAAATATAAACTTGAATTAATAGTGTCTGAGAAAAGCCGATTTGACTTTTCACAATATCTGTTGAATCTTTAATAGCAAGATAACGTGACTGACCAATTACACTCCGGAATACATGGGGTGAACCCAAACAATTGACACTAAGCAATATTTGTCTCCGAATACACTGGTGCCCATCAAACAGAGGGTGAAAAAAAAACTCAATATAATTTCCTGTGTTGTTATTCATGGCAGAATAATTTTGAAATAAACCAGTCGAATTCCCGCATCAATCGTGCATATTTCTTTCACAAACCATTTAATGTCGTCTTCAATCAATATTTGCATTCAGGCCTACAACGTACATTCTTCTAATGGCATCCGGATTAATCATCCAAATAGACCTTTGGAACTAATGCAAATATTAGCGGGAGGAAAGAAAACAGGAGTAGAAACAGGATTGATTCAGCTTCTGTTGTCTAAAGTGCGTCATAAAATTTGCAGTCACGGAGAACGAACGGATCGGTGACAGGCGGAAGTGCCCAAACCGGAAATACCAGTAACTTCCATTAAGGCAATCAATCTCTTCCGGTACAACAGTAAAAGACAGCGTATCGATTGGCGTGCATGTGGAGTAATTCAGTAATAGCTGCTGATTTATTTCTCTGTTGATGACAAAAATGACCGGTGTATTTTGTAACTTGACTTATCCCTGCAGATTCTTGTAATTGGCGACCAGTCGTTCCAAAAGGTGATAAAAGCACGACTTTCTAGTATTTGCCTATTAGATTATCTCCCCTGTTTTATGTTCCGCTTATAGAAAGGAACATAATGCATCAAATACAGCCAGATGTAATGATTTCTGAGCATAGATATAAAAATTGCTAGTTTTTGAAATAAGATTCTTTACACACTACACAGACAATAACATGCTTGTGATTATTTTATTGACATGAATAGTATTGACTTGATTATTTCAGTATCATCTTATTCTAATTTTAAAAAGTAAACACCATACCCCCCACCCCACGTGACAAAAATAATTGTTCATACGCCAGCAGCCTAAACAACCAGACATCAGGCTATTTGTATAATCCAAGAACCTACACTCATGAAACAAAAACGCATTAATGGACGCAACACTGAGGTTATATCTTCTGCTACATAGGTCTTGGTGTATCACAATGATATAACCGAAATGTCCTTGAATTAATTCATAATATTCTCCAAATAGTTATTTAGTCCTAAATCAATGATCGTTTTGTAATTCCAACAAAAAATTGAAACATAAAAGTTAAACATTCCCAACTGAACCCAACTAAAATTGATTCCGCTTTTTTTTTTTTTAAAATTCTGAAATAAACATTTATATAAAAATCGTAGGCATAATAAGAGAGACAGGATGAGGGTCATTTCTCATCAAATTCGTAAACAACTTGTTTCTAGAACAATTTTTATTTCTAAAATAAACTAGACCTGGAATTCAACATCTGTAAACATGTTTTTCTCCAAGTAATCATACTCTTAAAATATAATAAAACTCATAGACAAAGACTAGCTATGTATTATGTTGTTTATAAAATAACAAGATGTCAGCCAGGTAGGCCAACTCCTACCCTCAAATATTGACAATATAACATATGTTTAGACCATCTAAACCTGAAAATATAAAATAGAATTTCTTTCATATATACTTATCGTTACTTTATAAAAACAAGTTAGTAAATACGCCTACTAATTTTAGAAGATTTTAGGATTCGTTACAATTAGAATATATAAAAATTAACAGTAACTTAAAATAAAGCCTCTCGAATAAGAAAAACATAAGTATTTAAGACAACGAGGCAACAACCTTGAAATTTCAATTTCTTACACAAAAAGTAAACGTGACGAGAAGATAAAATATTTTGGTTGACTAAATTATCAACTTACACAGTATACAAGCAAGCAAGATAGATCATTTTGTGAGTAAGAATATAATAAAACATCACATTCTGTTGTGCATGTCAACCGCACGAGATCGAATGGGTGACATTTCCCCTTTTTGTTCTCAAGTAAAACAATGAAATTTCAACCATCTTTGTTATTCTTTCGTAAATACGTAGATCCATCAACAAGCAGACGCATAAACAAATGGATATACAAACAAGTAGAAACATGTAATGATTTTCAATTTTCATGGGCTGAAATTTGTTATTTGGTTATTTTCCAAGTTAGAAAGCTAATCGTTGATATTTATTTTCATATTTTCTAAAAGCATTTCAGGAATACTTTGTTTTGACATTCGACACAAAGTCATGTTCCGTTTTGCACATGTTTCGTTTTAATACACCGAAGATCAAACTTCGTTGAACGATTATCGCTTTTTTTCAGTATCATCCTACGTCCATCATCTCCAGCACAAATACAACATTTGACTGTTCTAATTAAAATTTGTTTGTCATCTGTCTTTGGCACAAGCGCTTGTTTTCGCGAAAAGTATTCGCACATAAAAGTTCTGGCATAAAATACATGCTATGAAATTTTAATTCCTAAACTGATATTGTATCCCGAAGATCATTGTCCGGAATTATTCTTTTAACATGACAAGCTTAGGGACATCATACGAAATAGTTTTAGAAAATGTCAATATTGTCTGTGTGTAAAAAAATGCATTTCTATTTAATAGCAATAAACCCAACTATGGTTCTATTCCACTATGCTGTCTTTCGATATAAGCAAGGGAACTTCCAGCTTTATTTTTATTTTCGTGCTAAAGGGGCATTAATTTCAAATATAATCTATGGATCATTTCGATTAGGTACATATTCTTAACGACAATTAAGTCAGATTATTGTCTTGAACATGCGTGATGACTAATTGACAAAGGTTTGTTAGGGACTCAAAATGGCGGCGCAAGGTTCGCGCGCGTTGCATTGTGGGTATTTGCGTACACAATCGTGACGTCTTTCGAAACAGTCCATATGGTCACAACATTTATTTCTTAGTACTGAACTTTCTGTTGTGTCCAAATCCTGATAAATTATATGTTAATCTGGACGGAACTACATCTCCAGCCAGAATAAGCGAAGTTAGAGGAAATAGGTTGAGGTGGATGTAAAAAGCTCAAAGTAGTCACTTTATGGCAACCTTTAGGAGTATTACACTGGCTGTTCCAATTAGGCAAATTGCAGATGATCTATACAATACTTACGTGATAGATCTCGAAGGATATGACGCGAATATCATGTAGTCAGATTCTCGGGACAGAATCAAGTTCTGGTAAGATAACTTTCGGTACTTGAAACTAATTCCTAGTTCTGATTTATTTGCAAGGAAACACATTTTTGAATGGATTGAACAAAACTTATCTGAAGTGCTTATCATGTTTACAATATTGTTTGACAAGTAACTCTTTGTAGAACTGCTTACTGGTCTACAGACTGTATCGAGTCCCATTCTCTTAAATGCACTATTTAACTTTTGTTCCGTCCGTCTGTGTGTATGCATCCTCCATGATATCGTTCATATGCAAGCGTACGAAAATATAACAAAGGATTCAAACACGTCTTGGCACTGATATATGTATTGTCAAACTAGGCTTAGGTTAAACAAGTGAAAACAAAAATCGGATGACATACACGATGCTTTAAAAGATATTTTAATAAACGAAACCCAGAAAATATACCGATCGATGAAGGGAAAGACTTGAAAAGTCTAAAAGGCCAATAAATTCTTGGAGAAAGAAAATACGAAATAATTTTGGACATAGACAAAAAAAGCACTTGTAGTGAAAAGCTTAAATCAACTCCTTAGACTAGAATTTGGAAGTATTTGTCTGAAAATGAAACAAGATATGCATATATTTAATGGCTAACCGTGCACCACAGATAGACTGATATGTTACCAATTAATTCCAGTGATACTAAAAATATGTCGAACTTATTATAAGATTAGATTTGTCTATTTGAGTATCTGACAACTGATACCGGAGGACGCCCAAATATAAAATAGATGATAAAGTTACGATCTCATAATACAACTTAATAATACAAGAAATATTTACGATCAGGCAATTTTTTTCAGGTAATAAATGGAAGCTTAAAGGGTGAGAATATTAAAAGGATATTTTAAAAGGACGACAGGCAAGGCCAGCTGACGTACACAAGGCTGACACTATTCAGGAAACGAAAACGAAGAATGGCAAAAAATATGTGCTGGGGAAACGAAAAATAAACGAGGATTCATTTTATAGGAGCTCCTCCATGACGATATTATATCGTGGAAGCAATCGAAAATATAACATTTCTTGCTCAAATATTAAACCATCCGAGATGGATCGTTTATTATTTGATCAACAAATGTTGTGTTTATAAAATCAATTAATAAATATTTTAATAAAATTAAACAAATTATTCTGAAGGAAACTAATGATGAAATAAAATAATATCACTTGAAAGTTCTCAAGACGTTTGCTGGTACTGAAACAAAAATTTAAACAATAAAACAATTTTCATTACCGCCACCAATAATATTGAATATATTTGCTTCAAAATTTACACGACATAATGAGTTTAAGTTACAATAACAACGTTAGATTCATATATAAAAATATAAGTGATATAAATGGATGAAAATTTTACATATTACAGTTAGCATAAAAATAAGACTATTGGTCAAATGGAACGCTGCAATACTCATACAAAATGAGCACACGTTGCGAAAATTTTATTAAATACAGTTATATTGCAGGAAATAACTAGATTATAGAATAAAATCATAAAATAGTTACTTAAGAATATGAAAAAAATGCAAAATTGTGTTCATTATCCAATCATAAAAATTTTAATTTTTAAAAAAATGAATAACAAGCTACTTTAAGAGTGAGAACTTTGCTTGTACAAAAATACCAAAATCTGCAAGAAGAGGATCACATCCTTTCCTTATATACCTTCCGACGAGAAGAGATATTAATATAATAGTTCCTCAGACTAAGAGTACAATGATGACAACACGGTTTCATAATTAATTTAACGAGTATAGATTTTAAGCGGTGGATCATGAACATAATAGGGATAATTTTCTATTTTTTTTTTTTGAAGAAGGTGAAGCATATTTGAATAAAATAATAGGTAATAAAATTAAATATTTTGAGCCTTGTACAATTTCAGCTAGATTTATCAGTTGAACTTGCAATGAGAAGGATAGCATATATCATTATATAAATTGGTACCACATACCATTGCCCGTGAACATAATGAACAGAAATAAAGTGGCATTGGTGAATAAAGTTCAAAATATTTTCGATATACCGCATAATAAATTTAGTCAGGAAATGAGTTGGGTTTTTGTCCAAATGAATGATCTGACATTACATTTAGATAGATATAGTCAAAGATTTACCAGAATGAATAAAAAATAAAAATGATTTTATGTTACAAATAAAGACATGACATATTTTATATTTATATATTCACCAAAAGACAATCGGTATAGGCCAAAAACATATAATCTTGACAAATATATGAAATATCAAATTACATACAGCACAATAAATACATTTAAAATATAATTTAGTATATCTGTTGGTATATTTGAAACAGAAGAAAAACTTTTAAAGCCAGTTAGAATAACGGACAGAGAAAGGAAGACTCACGTAGACATGGCAATAGTAATTACTTTCACAATTATCAATATTATGGAATGCAGAATGTTTCATTACAACTAACAGGCACTTTCATTTGATCGAAATACTTTCACAAGAGGTGTGTGAATTATGTTCGTCCTGAATTATCGTTACAAAAAAAACCCAATATATATTGATTAAAACGGGTTAAGGTAGTTAACTTTAAAAACTATCCTCACGAGCTATTTGTTTGTGTTATCTTTTGTGAACAAAATCATAGTACACTAGGGACAATGCAAACATAACGAAGTCCAGAAACCATAAGAGGTTTGTCTTCACATTAAATGAATTCATTAAAATTACAGTTTAAATGCAGAAGTATGCACAAATAGATTTCATTTAATTCCGTTTTCATGAACTTAGATCAAGAAATGCGCCTCAAATGGTATACACTAGAGAAGATAAACAGTCAACCAACATTTGTTATATTTGTGAAAATACAGTTACTTAAGAAAATGTGATGTGATGTGATTTGGATTTTTAACGTAGCTTTAAAAAATTTTCAGTCATATCGCTACGATGTCTGCAGTGTGGCAGTTTATAGTGATGTCTAGCACTGGGGCATCATGCCGCAGACATGTAGCATGACGTCCCACCCAGTCACATTAACCTGACACCAGGCCGACCAGTCCTAACACTAACCTCTTAATGCTGAGCGACAAGCGAGGCAGCTGTTAGTACCATTTTTGTAAGTCTTTGGTATGACTCGGCCGAGGAACGAACCCACGACCTCCCGCATCCGAGGCGGACGCTCTAACCACTAGGCCACCGGAGCGGTCCTACTTAAGGAAAGAACAAAAGCGAAGCTGACGAAGTTAAAATTACCAATTGCAAAGTAATACATCATGATCACGTGACAGGTAAATACACCGGTCCTATACATCTGGACGTCAATTTTGTTGACAAATATTCTAAATAGATACCAGTACTTTTTTAAAAATTGCTAAGATACGTTTCTACCCTGATTATCAAGATCTTAATAACAACGATCCAAATCAAGAAATATCAATAATACAAAAACAATGATGAAAGAGTCCAATTTGTTTTGAATCACAAAGTTATACTCTTTAATTTGTAACTTGAAAGTTTAGAAAACAACTAGATTCATATTTTGGTATCGATTTATATACTAATCACAATAAGATCTTGCTAAAACTCTAAACCATGTAACATTTTGGAGGAATAGATGTGATTGAAGCATTGGCGTAGCTAAGACATTTTGGCCCCTATGCAAAGCGTACGGATGCCCCTGTCTCTAGTTTTATTAATATCGAATGCCAATGTCATATTTTTATACCGGTAAATATGAATTATTAATTACGGTATTTGATGGGTGGTATATTGCCTGTTCTATTTTTTCTGTAGTGTAAAAAATAATTTGTTTGGAGGGGCCTTGGGCCCCCTTGTATTCATAGACCCATGTGCTTTGCATACTCATGCTATATGTATCTACGCCCCAGATCGAAGCGAACAAATTCTCGTACACGTAAATCCGTTTCAAAGGTATAGTGAAACTAATATGGCACCTATAAACTCGTTTTGTTTAATTAGAAACTAGCAAAGAGGACTATCAGTATTGTTACGTGTTTCGGCTCGAATAAACAGTAACACGAAAAGAGTGAAAACAACAAGCTTTTTAAAATTTAACAAATAATTTTTTGCCCTGGAAAATTCTGTAAAAATGACTAAAGGAGAAGAACTTACGGTTTCAAGAATTAAATCCGAAATTAATCTAAGAATAATCCAAGAATTAAATTACCAAAGTCCTAGTAATAAATGTTCTAATAATTTCAAATTCGAATCCTGATGTAAAATCCAAGATGGATGACGATGACGTATGCTGTAGTCAGTACTGTGCTTATCTACAGTTCCCTGTAGAAAAACAAATAATGGCACTCCAGTGTTGGAAATCCAAATTAAATTTGTAAGCAATGTCTTTCCAAAATTTCTGTGTGAGCACTCCTCAAAATATTTCCAGAGAATAAAGAATTAATCCTTTTGAAATCCAACTGATCTGAAGAATTATTATAGCTCAAATCTGGCTACAACAAATTAAGTTGACATCAGTATGAAAAACTCAAAACTGAGAAATCGCTCTCAAAACAAATATTATATTGTATCATAAGACGCAATTTCGAAATTTCCCTAAGTTGCGAAAGGGGTGTGTGTCACATGATCATGTTTATATCACATACACAGAATATGGCCTTGATTAGACCAATGATTTTATTCCCAGAATAAAAATTTTAAAAAGTGTTTACTTCTTAACCCACGTAGTCCCATCATGACCTTGACAACAACCAATCATTTTAAAATAAAATAGAACTTTGTTTACTAATTCTGAATCCAGGTCAGAATTTAGATCAACACCTGTTGGTTATAAACTAACAGTCAAGGTCAAACAATTTGCTGAAAAAGTATCATCTCTAGTGAATACATTTACATTACAATAGCATGTAAGAAAAATAAAAATTTAAAAGTGACAAACAAACAATTAAATTATATATATATATATATATATATATATATATATATATATATATATATATATATATATATATATATATATATATATATATATATATATATATATATGTCAAATCAAATAATGATTATTCTAGCGACAACAGGATTAGAGATGACAATTTTGATACAGCAAGATCAAGATAAGGTCATTCATTTATGTATATGGCTGTCATGTGTCAACAAATGCCTGTCATAACTTTAAAATGCATTCAAACTTAAAATGAACTGAAGACATGCAATGTCTTGGAAGGAAGATGAAAGTCTTGGTAGAATTTCTCAAAGTAGATTTAAAATGTCAACACATTTGCACAACTATTTTAAGGACTATTCGTTAGCACCAGAAAAATCCTAATTCATAATGAGTTTGATTTTTCTCCATTACAGAAGACATTGATATATGACAAAATGGGTCGACAGTCTCTGGGTCCTAATTATTGAGCACGGTAAAAACAAAAACACAAAGAGAGATATGTAATTAACAACCGTGATTAAAGTTGCATGTCCAATTACGAATAAAACTTAACAAAATCCATAAAATATCTTTATTAGATCAAAGGTCACGGTTACAATCTTATACTTAAATGAATACATTTTTGACACACACCAGAAACAACCAATGAACCATTACGGCTTCGGAAATCAGATCGGAAATTTAATAAAGAGAACATCTAAAAAGAAGATATAAGCACACAGAGAAAAAATATTTGATTTGCGAGAAAGGCAATCATACAAAAAGACATGATGTTAGTTTACAGAATAAGAAAAATAATTTAAGCCAACAATGTAGCTTTACAATGCTAAACTTAAATTGGTTGCTTATCTATGACTGGTACTCCAACAAAATGAAATTGTTAATAATCGATATAGATTATTTATGCTTTACGGATAACTGTTACTAAGACATGACAAAAATATTAAATGTTACGTTACAAGTGATTACAAAAAAAGTTATTTCTGATGTTTTTCAGATGAATAAGAATATATCAGGGCTTTCAGTCAAAAATGAATTGAATGGTTTATAAATGAAGGAATTATTTGGCCTTGGAAGTAAGCAATATTGTAATATCTAACTCAACAAACCAAAGTACCAAAGTACTTGGCACTATTAAGAACTACAATCCTTCTACATTAATAATACTAATAATGTTAATGTAAAAACATGAAACAAAGTCAGAAAACATGAGGCAGTTCAGTATGTTGTAATAACTTAATGGTGTTTTGAATGTAATTTTGCATGCATAAACATTGTCCAATTAATATGTGAAGACTATTTGATGTTTATCTGTCACTAAAAACATCTACCACGTGTGAATTACTTCTTCCATTCCTGAACGTATGACACTCACCCACCATTATTAGATTGCCATCTGCATCTCTCATAAATGTGCACTCTGTGTTTTATACTAAATATGAGTATAAAACCTTGCTCTGATCCTCGTAATGTCACGTTGTTGTCGTGAGTATTAATGAATTCGTCAAGGAATTCATCTAAAGACATCAACAGTTCTACAAGCCAATGGACATCAACATAAAGTGGAAAGAAGTTCGCATGTTAGCAGTTATTGTGCCATATTCATTTTGATGTTGGACCATGAGTGTGTCGTGGTGGAATTTCACATAGTTTAGGAAATGAATTATCTTACTTTCCGTGATTGTGGAATGTCAAAGCCAGAAAAATATTAGTCCATGAATTAGTGACTTCAACCATCCGGTGGAGTTTTCTTACCGAAACAGCGGAGATGCAGCATAGTGATGGAATCAATGTGCCGGGCCTAAGAATCATATTACTCTTGTGAAACCTTTGTTGAAAAATAAGTTAGAACTACTGTTACTGTTCATTATTGTTAAGTACTTGGTTATGTAGAACTTCTTATTTTACTTTAATATACAAAATAGTATGCATTTACTAGCGTCTGTTTCTAACTGTATTACGACTCATTACATCATCAGTACGTTGTACTCCCCCTCGATTCACATCGAAATTCACTTGTCCGTTTCGTTCAGTTTTACTAAATCATAGGTATGAATATATAAAAAAGATTAAAAGTAAAAACGCACACCACGGACATTGAGAGGACAACTTAATTCTGTCAATTTGTGTTTAGAGGGATTTTTCCATTCAGTTTGAACAGTTGACTTGGTCACCACCATGGCTAACCATGAAAAGGACAAACATTGATTGGCTAACGAAAGTCAAGTGACATGATTAGGAGTCTATGAATATGAATGTAGACAGTGCACTGGCAGATAGCTGTCAGGGCGGCAAAGTACGAACATCTAAGTAGAAAAGAATTTCGGCCATGTATTCTAAAACCATCACTTATATATTTTACATAACCGATATTTACTTTGGCACTTCAAAATCCAAAAACTGAATCAAATTGTTATGAGAAATTTTAAATAGATGTATTGCATGATTGCTATTGAATTTAAATGCTTTATAATTATTATATAATTCTTTATAAAGCTGCTGATCTCTCCCACCACACTGCTCACGTACACTAGTACTAAAATTATTTTTTTCCCACTGAGATCACGCTATTATATCAGAATCTGTTACAGTCAATCTAACAAATTAAGCTGTTAATATACGCATGAATTTAATAATATAATTAATTTCACCATACTATGGTGTATCATAACGTTGTATTTTGGCATTTAGAGAAACAAGTCTGCTCTATATTATCAGAAATTTAGTGTTGTGACAGACACTGTGTTTATGTAAAGTCACTTTGCAGATTGAAAAGCCTGTTCTATCTCATTTATTATTTTTAAAATCATTTTTAAGTCCCGAACTCTGGTCTTTTCTTTATTTAACACACGGGGTAATACAATATGCTTTTAGATCTGACAAAGATGAATAAAAGTATGCAGTTATTAAAAAGCTGCAAATTAAAAGAATCGAACCTTAATAATGTTCAACGAGTGTATATTTAAACAAACTATGAATGAATTGAAGTTAGTTGTATCCTATCATATAGAAAATGACATTCAACAAGGTTGTATTAAGTTATTTTGATGAAAGAAGATATTTAGTGGATAAGAAATTATTTCACTATTTTGGCTTACATCTTGCTATTAAAGGAAATTCAAGCGTAATTATCTTTTTTCTTTTCATTTTTCAATTATCCGTTGTCCTTGCCACATTTGCTACATTATTAGTTTAAATGTAATTTAATAAACGTTTATATTTGGATTAAAAGAAAATTATACATCTAAGATTATCAAGATCTGTTATGACAGAGTTACACTGTTTACAACTAAGCTGTTGTTCCATAATCTCTACATTTGATTACTAACTTGGATGGCTTGGTTGCCTTCTTTATTGCATCAATTACGTATACAGAATCCACTATGAAAAGCAATTTATTAGTTCATAAACATTTATGAAATGTATCACAAGGATTTATCACAACTACTCTGTAGTCCGTTCAAAACTATTTTCTATTGTAGGTTTCATTGTATTTGAATGGTTGACAGATGATGACAGTTAAAATCTAATTGTTTATATTCAATTTCAATCTATTTTATAAAAAACATTGTCTTTCGATACGGAATTCTTACAAAATACTTAGTTTCAGTCAGTGTTTGCTCTATTTAAATATTAGATAAAAGCTATATGTGAAACGACTTTCCGGGTTTCTCTTGTTGTCATGAAGATGGGACCAGACTTTACAAAACTCTTCTTATTTTCGGATGCAATGTAGAAAAGTTGTCTCAATAAAATGGGAAGTTTATATATTGTTCATCGTTTTATGATTTGAATAAATTTAGCAAACCTTTTGCATACATCAATAATAAGATTTACTTTATTTATTTTATTTCTTTCTAACGTGTTCGTTATGTCATATATTAATTTATAATCCGTATGTTATACTTACGTTTATAATCTTTCGAAATGCAGGAAGTTCAGTTCTGTTATATTTTTCCTTTTTATTACATCTGCAACATAATTAATTCTTTAATATAAACATTGATTAGTTTATAGCCACATCATTATATTTTTAAATTTAATCGATTTTTATTTATTTTGTTGCTGATATTCGGTAATTTGGTTCCACTTTATCTTTCTATTCCAGGATTGCATATAACCCAACCTTCGTACACAAATTCACCATTCTAATCACATCCGGTGCACTTTCTAAGTATCATATTTGAAATTTCAACATTAAGATAATATATTTTAAGTTGATCACGTAAGAAGGAATTGCAGTCTAGTAACTAAAGTTGTAAATGTTTAAAAATATTACAGATTTTATCTGGCTACTCTTAATATTTCTGCACAAACTGGGTATAAATCAATGACTTTTTTCAAGAGGATCGACTTTCTGATCCAAACAAGACTTGTCAGTTACACGTGTGTTAACCACAACTTATCTTCATCTAGGTCATTTCCTTGTAATACACGAATACACTCGATGGGTAAAGACAAAACTGTTCCGACTGTCACGGATCGTGAGACTAGATCTAATGACAAATTCACACAATGGAAAGGAACATTAACAAAGCCGCACTCTACTCCCTGAATCAGAACACTTTATTTTTAAGAAAACTTCTCTGAAAAAGGCAAAGTATCTAATAATAAAAGATTGTGAGAATCTCCTGTGTCCCTTAAAATGTTCATAGGAATAGGATTAGCGGAATCACTAATGACTGATAAAGAACCGTCCGACATGGGTGGTTCAAAATTCTCCATCATAAAAGCAGACAGGGGTTTGTTTGTCACAACAAACCTATTGCATTCCATACGTGACTGTGACCTTGACCTCTTAGAAATAATAGCATGTGGAATAGGTTTGTATTGATTATGACGCTTAATTTTCAATCAGTAAAAATCAGAAATAACGTACGATTTCTTCTTGCAATAGCTACACGTAGGAAGAGGTAAGGATTTCTGATCAATCTTGTCAAAAACTTGATTTCTAAACGTTGTGCCAGTATGAAAATTGAAAGTTTTCGTATTAGGCTCAAATAATTTTTTTATATCGGAAAACTGTTGATTTTAAGACTTACTGACAAAAAAAAATCTTTATGAGCAGCATTTTCTAAAGTTTTGGGATTATGCTCATCAAGGTCATCATTAACTTCACCATGGACAAAATTCTTGAACTCTTCAACTAATATGAGTTGTATGAGATTTTCGTAATTTTGACCAATTTTCTTGCATAAGTACCACATATCAAATAATTGCTATTTTTCTCTTGCACATTCATTATGAGTTTATCCAGTTTCTTTTTTTATTGTTCTTAAAAGTTTGTCTTATGTTATGTGTTTAGGCTCGAATAAACAGTAACAAAAGAAAGAGTGAAAATAACAAGCTTTGAAAAATTTAACAAGTAATTTATTTCCCTGGAAAAATACTGTAAAATATAAAAAAAGAACTTATGACTTTAAGAATCGAATCCAAAAATAATACAAGAATAATCCACGAATAAAATGTTAGAAGTCCTAATATTGAAATGTTCTAATGAACTCGTGTTCTAGTCCTGACGAAGAAACTAAGATTGAAAGCGATGACGAATGCTGTATCCTATACAATGGTGTTGTCTACAGTACATTGTAGAATTACAAGAAATAATCCTCCGGTGTTGGAAATACAAATAAAATTTTAAGACATGTCTTTGTTCAAGAATTTTGAATGAGCACTCAAAAATGTTTCCAGAGAAACGAATTAATCCTTTGGAATCCAAATAATTTGAATAAACATTAAAATGTAATTCCTAAAATGACACAACAAAAGAAACACCTTTACGTCCCAGTGTTCAGAAGCCCAACTGAGATTATTTCTCTAAAACGATGGTTTAAAACTTGAAATTTACGCAAAAGAGATGCCCGGATAAGGGTCATGTAATCATGTTTAAATATAAAAAATTACGTCCTTGATAAGAACGAATCATTTTACTCTGAGAAAGAAAGCGGTTTACTTCACTAAAAACTATTTACAAGTTAAGGGTCACGTATCCAACACCGTCTCGATCTCAACTTTATTATTCTCGCAATAAAAATAAATTTAAAAAGAAACTTGTTGACGTGACTGTTACTAATTTTGAATTAAAATCGGGAACCAGGTCAGCCTTATGTGTCTACTAAAATGAACAGTCAAGGTCAAACTTTTTTCTGGAAAAGTATGAGTTTCTAGGAAATAAAATTACATTTTTTTGACATATGATGAAATTAAAAAATAGACAGATTTTAAAACTTACAAGCAATTAAATCAGATATAAATTAAATCAATTATACATAACATTTGTCTATAAGCCTCTGGAACCAATTCATAACCCTTCCAGATACATTCCTTAACCAGATCGTAATCAACATTTTGCAGAAATGACAGGTACGTGAAGATATTAATCAGCACTTTGATGAACTGACAAGGACGTGTAGATGTCACGAGCTTTGCCATTTCAAATTTTCAGCAATTTTTCAAAATGAGGAAAATATTTATGTTTCTTTTTCCTAAACATCTAAACCTAAACTGGTGTATAAAATGGTGATATGTTTTTCACTTGCCACTTTTAATTCCTTTAATCTAATTCCCTTTCTTCACTTTCTCTTTTGGGGCCCCGAGTGGCCTAGTGGTCTAAAGCGGTTTCCGTTCTGGATCACTGCCATCTCACCTCTGTCTGCGTGGGTTCGAGTCTCAGGCTCGGCTAACGTGGGTACGTGAGAAAGCCTGCCAGTAGCTTCTCGTGGATCGGTTGTTCTTCTCGGGGTTTTCCAGGGTTCTTCCTCCACCATTTATACTTTCTGCCATGCATAGCCTTACTTGTGCTGAAAAATGGCGTTAGACCCTAAAACAACAAACACAACAACAACTACTTCCATTTCTCTTTCTTTCTGCTTCTTCATTTCCATCTCCTTTTTTCATTTTGCAGTTGAATTATATTAGCCTATCTTCTCTTTCCCTTTTTCTCTCTGTTCTCTTTCTGCAATTGCATTGGTTTTTCTTCCCTTTATAATTGCAATTGTCTTTCTCGAAGCTCAAATTTCTAAACTCAGTTTCATGCTTTTATTTTAATTTCAATTTCATAACTTGCAAATTAGAGCCAGACAGAGACTTACTAACCAAATCCGAAACACCTTTATGAAAAACATTCTTTTCAACGAAATATTGGACCAAAATATTTGATATTTCTTGCTTCATTAAAGAAGCCTCTGGCAAGGCGGAGCAATTCATCCTTTATCAAGGAGTTTCAATGTTCAAGGGAAAGATTTGAAATAAAGTTCTCCCCTTTAGATGACATTCTAAAAGCTTGCTATATATATCAAAATGTGACTTCAAAAAATTCCAAAACAAGGTGAATTTAAATTTTAAAAGCAAAGGTTTCTTAAATATTTTAGCGAAATTCTTATCCCAAGGAAGAGCGCCCAATTTTCTGTTGCGACCCTAAGGTCTTAAAACAAGTAATAGAAAAGATTGAGAAGCAACACTATTTGGATCACAATAAAATAATCCAAGAATTAAATCATTATTTGAAAATTTATTATACATTTAAGTCTTTAGTTCTACAAATGTTATTTTTTAAGAGAACTTAGCATTTCGAGAGAAGCTTCACATGAATAACATAATATGAAGAAATAAATTCCAGAATTATTGGACACAATATAATACAATTGATTCTGTCAAGATCCTAAAGCATGAATAAATAATTGTTCAAATAACAAGATTATATAGTATTCCACCTTACCTAAGGACACAATTAACATTTTCTAAAACAAAACATAATGGAAAAATAACCTTTCAGCGGGATTATAATGTTTGCATAATTTTTTAGTTATAATTAGAATTCTGTTACTAAAATTATAATACAAAATATGTAGTAAACAAAGGGTAGAACCGTTAATTCAATTTTTTTTCTCCAAAAGTTCAAGACTCAGATTGTGATAAACATGTTTACTACAAACCCAAATTCAATAATTCAGGTCAGGTAGAAAATGAACTTGATTTTGGACAAGGTCCCGTCCAAAATACGATATCACATTCTCAATATCATGTAATGAAAGATACAAAAAGAAATTATATATATAACATAATATATAATACCATATATCACTTAAAATGTTTTTTCAAGTGTAACTGCAATTTTAAAATCTCGAGCAAGAACAAAACGATACAAGGGACTATGATCTGCTGGAATAGTCAAGTGGCATGCTGGAATAGTCAAGTGGCATTCTACATTATTTCAATCTGCTGGAATAGTGAAGTGGCATTCTACATTATTTCAATCTGCTCGAATAGTCAAGTGGCATTCTGCATTATTTCATTCTGCTCGAATAGTCAAGTGGCATTCTGCATTATTTCAATCTGCTCGAATAGTCAAGTGACATTCTACATTATTTCAATCTGCTGGAATAGTCAAGTGGCATTCTACATTATTTCAATCTGCTGGAATAGTCAAGTGGCATTCTACATTATTTCAATCTGTAAACAACGAACAGGACAACGCTTATACAGGTTTTGTGCATTGGTAGCAATTCCATATTTTCTTTGCTCTGAGAGAGCCATGAAAATATGTTAATTTTGCAGTATAGAAATTTACCATCACTGCAATAGGAAATTGGTAGCCTGTAATAAGTATTCTTCCCAAAGTGTTCATAGCTGCATTATTTGAACAAACTAAATAAAAGTGCCAGGTACAATCAAGACATTTGTCCTTAATATGGATTTTACCACTTGAAGTATTCCGGAAATTTTACTCCTTAATGTATATGCATTACAATGATGTATTGGATTAAGATATTATCTCCGTGTGTTAATTTGTGTGTGCGTGGTTGTTTGTGAATTTGTCGTAAGAACTTACATAATGTCTGTATGTTGTTAAAGCTATTTAACTAGCAAAATTTAAGAAATGGCCACAAAAACGTCCACACCACATATAAAAGCACGGGTTAGAACGTGAATAAACATATGTCATCTAATTATCGGAAGGCTTATAGGAATTATTCAGTTTAGGTTGTCTTGTTTTCTCTGAGACGTCATCAGGATGAATAGAATAGAAAGAGTCATCTGCAATCAAATTTTCGTTTCAATTCAGGTGTCTAATGTCGATGTTGTATTCCAGCAACATCAAAGTGTTACCGCAACAATCTCTTTTTTTATTGAAGGTAAGGGGGTTGTAATCTCTGAATATAATAATCGGAGAAGAGGCTGATCTCATATACACCTCAAAGTGTAGCAAATTCAATATAAAAGCCAAACATTCATTCTCTACTATGCAATAACGTATCTGGTGCTTGTTTAATATTTTAGAAAAATAACACACTGGATGATCCGCACTGTTTTTTCTTCTTGAATCAATGATTGACTGAGATCTGGAGCTGAGAGAACTGGTGCACCAACAGATTCCTGACATATGTCATACCAGACAAACTTGGTTTCGTACACAGCGAATTTGTCAGACGTTGATCAATCGGTTAACAATCTTAGCAAAGGTTTCGCTAATATCCAGTCACACCTAAAGCTTGATTCAGTTGCTTTTTACTGAAAGGCACTGGGAATTCAGAGATAGCCTTGACCTTAACTTCTACAGCTTGAACTTGACCGAGTCCCACCATATGAACAAAATTATAACACAAGCACAGCAACACTCACTTTAACCTAAATGTCAAATTTTCATCACTGAGTCGATCAAGGAATCTCCGAATAGTGTCTAAGTGATCCTTCAAGGTGTCGCTGTAGACGATATTGTCATCGATGTACACGAATTCATGATAATGGAGGTCTGTTTTTTTTTTTTTTTTACAAGGCTTTCGTCCTATTTTTCCGATTTGCCAGTGTAAATCAGTACATTTGCTTATATATAGAGTATTCGAAGCACCAAGAATGATTGATTCAAAGCCTTGTATTGCAATGTTCGTTATTGAGCTCTAACTTTCTCAATAACTGAATTATTACGAGGATTTAGACATTCTTAGTAATATTATTGATCTTGGAAGAGTTATATGAGAGGATTGCTTTATCTATTTCATAGAAACATTCGTTTGAATTGCAGTACTCGAACATTCATTAAAGTCTATTTGGATTAATTGCTATTCTGAATTACCGTTAAATCATTCAATGATATTTGGAGATATACCTATTGGAATTACCGTGCATTCATATCAAGACATTTTGGGATTACATCTCTGATTTTTCTGTACCGTTGACACATCACACGGTAACATCATTCTGAATACGTTTGGAACTAATTCGGATCACTCCAAATTACCTGAATTGCTAGAACATTTAGGATTTTATTAATTCATTCACTATTTTTACTTTTTCACTATTGTCTGTTAGGGAAATCAATTAATATTTTCAATTATACAAAACTTGCTGGTTTTGTTCTTTTTTGTTACAAAGTTTAAGAGAACTTCGAATAAGAAACGTATCTGTCTGTAATCTATTAGTAAAATGTTTGGTTTCGAACAGTTAAAAGTAATTAGCATGTCTCTTGCCCATGCAAATAGCTGTTTAAGATCATTGTTCTTTGTCCTTCGTAACTGTGAATGGTCTGCAAAAGAAGTCGAAACAATTATAATCAGCAAATAGCATCGCAAGGAAGTTGATTTTGTCTGCTATATCGCTGACACAAAAAAGCAACAGTAAAGGCCCTAGCACGGAACTTTTGGGAACCTCGGGAGTTGTTTGACATTTTGATGATACTGAGTCCGATCCGATGGAAAACACCCTCGCAGAGGCTTGATAAGTATTTTTGAGCAATGGCGGGAATTTACCGGCAATTCCATATTTTGAAACTTATAACGTATCCATTTAATCCATACTCCATCAAAATCTCTACTCTAATGTCAATGAACATTAATCATGTGATTTCATTCGAATGAAGAGAAAACACATATTTTATTATAAAGTTAATCTAGTTCAGGAGTTGATGAATGCTTGGAAGAAATATAGCTAGATAATTATATATCAAATTATTTACATGCAAAAAATGATAGGCATCTCGGAGAATGATTCTTTGAAAAACCTTGGAAAAACAGCTTATTAGAAAAAATTGGCATATTGTTAGACCAGAGCGTTTTGTTTTGATTCTTCTCAATCGGCATGAAGTGTGAGCATAATGGCTCCAACTGATTTATTGATTATTTTTTTGAGAGGGCACTGCTGTTTATTTATTTTTAACAGTTGTTGACTAATTTGATTTGGTCAGCGGTTTTGTTTAGGACAGGTCTATTTATTTCATTCATAATTTCTTGTTTATTTATAATGATGTCAGAAATAATAGTTTGATTTATAACTTCAAAATGCGGTAACTTTTTAGCATTATTTATTATTTCCTTTACAGTAAGTTTTAAAATACTGCTTCATTGTGCGATAGCAACAGTCCCTTCAGACCTGTAATACCCTGTCTATCTATCTATCTATCTATCTATCTATCTATCTATCTATCTATCTATATATATATATATATATATATATATATATATATATATATATATATATATATATATATATATATATATATATATATATATATATATATATATATATATATATATATATATATATCCAAAATTGCTAATAATTACATGTATGAATCATGCAACAATTCAATATGGGCTTCGTAACTGTAAAATATGACTTCATCTGCCAATGCTAACAGTTTATGTTCGCCGTTCCTTCTTTCATAATATCATTTTTGGGATCATGTGATTAAATGTAACTAGTCCAGCTTCATGAATAGAAAAAGACAAAAAAAAAAAAAAAAAAAAACAACAACAAAGAAACAAACAAAAATTCTTGAAAATATTCCTTATAGATCTACGTTCCCAAAATTAGTATGCAGACATCATACAAAAATTTTACACACCCTGTGGATGGTGACATCGCGTAATCGTTTAACAGGCAAAATTTTGCCTGCGGAAAGGACAAACGATAGCTTAAGATTAGCCCCCTCCCCAGATAGTAACAAACAACTATGGTCATGCGTCTAAAGTTATAAATTTAAATTGTTCGAAGCATACATTATTCCTCTACACCGATGAAGACCTCTAAAGATGTTTTTGATCAAGTTTGACTTCAAAGCACGTCGAAACCTCACCATACATCTTCTCCAGAAAAACCGCAATAAGTTTGGATTTCTAAGTTGGCGAGTGGCATTTCTCAAAGACTTATTCCAAGTTGTCGCCCAACATAAACACGAGGGTTGTGTTATTCCGCGTGCACTAGCAACTTGTCACACATAGGAATTGATCTGGAACTGCTCTGTATATACTGCCTAAATGACCCTTCAGTTGACCGTAACTCAAGATCTGCGAGATATACCAGTAAGTGTCTAAAATGTACACCGATATCTGCGGACGAGCGTGTCTGCCCGCAATATCATATTTTAAAGACTAGACGAGACGATAGTCTAAAACGTCAGTCAACATCAATACAGATTTTAGGGTTATTTTATCAGACTTTGCAAATATCACCACTGAATAATCACATCACTCTCTACGGAAGCATAAATTCATGGTTGTTCTGTCAGTGTAATAATGCAACGACATCACTGTTGAATTGTGACCAAAAAAGGAAACAAAGAAACTAGTGCATATTTTCACTTTGTGCAAGCGCACCTAAATTTCCTCATAGTTTTTTCTTCTTTACTTTTTCTCTGAGTTGCATACTAGGGTGTCGTCAGCGAAATGTTCGATTGTGCAATCTTAATAAGCCAGAGTAATGATTTTACCAAGAACATATGAATATACCATGGACCTGCGAATTTAACTACCTTCACAACACAATTTAAATCCTTCAACGTGACGACCATTTAAACAAAACGTGAAAGTCGCAGTGGAGAACATAAACGAGAACTGTCATGCTTGCTTCCGAGAGGGTTTAGTAGGCCACCGAAAATCAGGGTTCTTTTTGTCATTTAAGAGTCATTTCTATTTTCCCTGAAGTATGTATTAGATCAAAACATGTATCGAATGTAAAGTAAAGCTGGTTACAGCTATTCTCTGAAGATACAAAATTAGACAAGCCTGACTCGAAAGGCAATTTATATTAAAATCCAACAAAAATAAATTTGTGGAGAAATAAACATCCATTAAATAAATATAGTCTGATGATTTCATTTTGTCACTCCGCACAAGTGGCTGCATAAGAGAGATTTGACTGTGCTTCTATACCATCATCTGGAAAAGAAAACAAAAATATGTTACAGTTTAAACGTTTTATATAAGTAAACTGTGGTTGAAGTCATAGTGGGTGTCAGAGTTACACCAGCTTGTGTTACATGTAAATATGTGGGACAACTTTAGGTGAACAGAGTTTTCAGTCACATCTAGCGATACTTGTAAGACTACTATCAATCGAAATTACAACTATACGGCTGAATAAGTAGAATTTAAAACAATAATGTAATGTTTGATTTGCATCCATTTTAAATTTGGGGTAAATGGAATGAGAGTCCTATTCGATTTAAATATATTTTATTGAAAGGTAGAGCACACTATTGTTTTTGTCTTTTCACACATGTTATTTAAAAAAAAATAATCTTCTAAGCCAATATTCTATCGTTGGCTGCATCGTTACCTATGTTAGGACGCAAATGTTATACTGAGAATCTACCAAAACGGTATATAGCATACAAGTTTATGCTGACATAAAATTTTACAACAGAGAGAAGACAAGATTAAAGATCTCCAAAATGTTGTACCCCTTTGACGTCTCTGACATTAGATGTGTTGTACAATTGCCATGGTAAAGTTCAATGAGTCCCTCTGGTGAACTCTAGTGTGGATCCATCCGTTCACCTTCACCACCCCACGCCAATTCCAAACATCAAAGCAGCAATCGTATAAACCTCGGGACAGCTTTACTGTGGATGTTGACCTGTCCGCAGGATACCGTAACTGCGATGGTCCTGACTGTTATTGTGTAGGTCATTTTACCAAAAACCTTGAGAAAAACAGTCCTTCTTTTTCTTTTTTGAAGTCCATACACCTGACAAGATTTGTCATATGTACAGAAGAACAATATCAAAGTGTTTGATCTCGTTAAGTTAGTCATTATGCATTATTATGCATTTAGTGCAAAAGAATCGTCCAATGTGTGTATATATATATATATATATATATATATATATATATATATATATATATATATATATATATATATATATACGTGTGTGTGTGTGTGTGTGTGTGTGTGTGTGAGTATGTGTGTGTGTGTGTGTGCGTGATTTTGATTTTTAACGCAGGTTTAACAATTTTTCAGTCATATCTCTACGATGTATGCAGCGTGGCAGTTTATAGTGATGTCTAGCACTGTGGCATCATGCCGCAGACATGTAGCATGATGTCCCCACCCAGTCACATTATTCTGACACCAGGCCGACCAGTCCTAACACTAACCTCTCAATGCTGAGCGCCAAGCGAGGCAGCTGTTAGTACCATTTTTAGAAGTATTTGGTATGACTTTAGCCAGGGATCGAACCCGCGACCTCCCGCATCTGAGACGGACGCTTTAACCACAAGGTCACCCGAACGGTCACTGATTTAATCAAGGCAAGTTCCTTAACTGAATCAATGATTTCATTTTAATTGACACTTGCAGTAGAAATTAAACACACTGAAGAAATGCTTATATTACTTAGCCGCTTCCTGAATCTTACTGTGAGACTATCCGAAATGCATGCAGAATTCACTCGATCCGGGATAAGATTATCTGATTAAGGCTCTGAGTTACTGAATTATTACACTGTAATCAATATCCAGGTCCCAGTCTTCCTAATAGATGGCGCCACAAGCTGATACGTAATCAGCTTGTGGCGCCATCTACTAGGAAGACTGGGACCTGGATATTGATTACAGTGTAATAATTCAGTAACTCAGAACCTTAACCAGATAATCTTATCCCGTATCGAGTGAATTCTGCATGCATTGCGGATAGTCTCCCCTGACTAATGGAATTGCAGTGTTGCCTTAGCCAAAACTCATGGGCATATATTGATCACCTATTAAAATGGTATCCTGAATCATCAATCAAGTAATCACAGCTGACATGCAAACCCCGCCTGGGCATAAAATTCTACCCCAGAGACAGGAAAAGGTCCAAGTCCCCAGTCTAAGACGTACAAACAAATCTACCCTTATCGCTGATCCTAGATGGGCAAGACAATCGCCATCAGTAACGAATAAAATCTAGTGGTACATCTGGCCATATCGGATCCATCCATTTGCCCATATCTATAACTTACTGCAGACTGGTCATGGATCTATACCATTCCCATAGGGTTCCGACACCGTAGCGGGTCTATAACCATTCTTTCTACTCAGAGTAAAACTACTTACGCTTGCATAAATACATTTATGTGTTGTGTAATGAGTTTCGGCCTACTTTTACATTATTCAGTAATGATAATGAGCTGAGCTCTAAAGGGCCAATTGAATCGCTCCTGAGCTGTCACATGCATTTGATTGACCAACCACTCTTAGGGCTTGCAACTAAATCGTAATTAGCCATATCGTTCAAATGAACCGCAAAGAAGCAGAGACACAACTTTTTATTCAGGAAAAATCTCCATAGATAACAGTTTTGATTGTGGTTGTAATTATACAGATATGATTTCATTATAATGTATTATTTTATATTGAGAATACTGATGTCTGCAACTGGAGAAATGTTGATTGATTTAATTTTCTTAGCGGATAGTCATTCATCCTCTCTTCTCGGTGTTGTCGGTATGTCAGTATTAACCTTTCATTCACAGTGTGGCCAAGGGTCGTTTCATTATATCAAAGGCGATCTGATTCCCATTATAGCAGTAACTTTAATATGCCTTTGTATACCTATTGAATTCTGTTGTATAGCTATATACCTTACAGAAAATCACCTAAAGCAACCCTCAGCAATGTTATTATTGCATCTGAATTCTGAGTTATATGGATCCTCAGCTCGCAGTTTCATTCGTTAATTCAATTAGCTGTCTTCTCAGTCTTGCTATCTTTCCTGCGATAACAAACACAGAATAATAAATTACGCTGGGTACAAAGTTAAAAACATTATTCATGGACTTATAATTGTTTTAGCCATAACAAGTATGATGGATATCCTTAAAAGAAAAATAAATGCAAACAGTTTAAGTCTATACAGTAATGACCACTATGTATGTAAAGGATTGTTTATTACCTTTACTGTTGCAACTATTAGCACTTTTCGCATCTTGATCCGATTTCTTGCAGTTCCTGGCACTATGCCAGCAATGCATAACCATGTAAAGGTCTTTCAAAGAAGTACATAACTTGAATAAGACCCTATCCTGGCCTTAGATTTTAAAAGTAGTAGTATTACTTATTTATCCTCGCCAAGCATGAAGTTGCACGAAGTATTATTGATTCATTTTTACTAATGAAAATTCTAAACCTTAATTATGAATCTTATGGTAATACAATTTTTGAACAAATGATACTGATTTTGATGAATTTAAGTCATCTAAGACACGAAAATTGTCAAAGATCGGAACTTGTGTCACTAATTTCCTAGTAACAATGAAATTCGTTGTGAAAGAAACAATAAAAGAAGTTCTATCCCACTCCATATCTGGTAATGTACTTATAAATTATGAGTTATATTTTTGTTATATCAATTCACCGGGCTTGGCATGGAAAGGGTGGATCTCGGTAACACTTATTTAGAAATACCTTAACTGTGATCAAGACAAGGAGCTTGAATGTGCTACGGTAAATGGTAATAATGACACAACGCAGTCAGACCCATTCCTGGAATGACCGTCTCTCCTATAACCGACTTTTGTGATGTTTGCAATGCATTTAACGGTAGCATAGATACAGCACAATCTAATCATATATGTTTGGTGCAGACGTTGATTGAATAATTAGTTAAGAAGTCAATTAGCTCTCTTTAATCTTTTTCTCATATTTAAAATGTCAGAATCTAAGTAAAATAAAGGAAAACTGCAGACATTTTTAAACATGATGTACTGCATCCAGTTTTGGTTTACCAGTAAAACGGCTGAAGAGAATCTTAGTGCAGTTCAATCTGATTTTCAGCATGTTTCATTGCATATATTACATTGCGATGGGGTCAAGCGACAAGTTCACATGTCAATACTAGTATCCATTTTCATATGTAGTACTTACATAAGGTTATTACATTTTAGAACAATCCAATATATGAAAAAAATGAATTAAATTATTCTGTAAAAGCTATCTATCAGGGTCTTTTCAATTGGTTGTTGTTGCAACGTTGGTATTGCTACTGCTTACTCTTCACTGTAAAACTTATTTTTCTAGATGTCTCATAATAGAATCGTATGTTCTTAAGGTGACATAAGTTTCTTACCCGTTGACTAAGATTGAATAAGTGAATTCAATGCTCACGACTATTAATGCATCAAGTTTCTCTTACACATACATTCAGAATGAATAAGCTAATTCAATATGCACAACTACCAACACATCAAGTTTCTCTTCTTTATAGTTTTTTTTCTCCTGCTACTCCGCCTTTATCCATCGGATCAGTTTTATCTCTGATTCTCAGAAAAAGGGGATTAAATAAACGGGATTTTACTCCAAAACCAACGCCTTCACACATCTTCTCTGATCTGATGATGCCTTATTGCTTAGAAATTGCACAAGATTACTTTAAAGCCTTCTTATTCCACGTCCATAAGATTCGTATTGCCTCCAAAGAGAAGCAACGTGTGCAAACACACTGATAAAGTTGATTTAATTAACTTGCAATATGGCCTGATGTTTTCATACTGCGAAACAGCGGATTACAAGATGTGTTTCACGATCAGACCTTGTTAGGAAACAGATAAAAGCCGTTTAATTTCCACTCTTTTAATTTACTTTTGATTTGTTTGACGTGCTTCGAGTCAAACGACAACATAAAAATTGGTATAATCTAATAGATGCACATTGGCTTAAAAGTTCAGCAACGGTCTATAATTTCATATCGACGTGTAACGTGTTATGGTTTATATCACATCTTACAAATTGGTTTTTATGAGGCTGACTAGCGCTATAGTTTGTAATAAAGCTCAATTTGAAAGTCTACGTTTTGATTTTTGGATTAGTATCAATTATTTAAATTCAATCAAGGTTATTAATTCGTCTTTCTTTTGGTCGACAACAAATATTTTTCTTTGTAATGGAATTGTTAACATGAAGTCTATATAGAGAGACTTCAGACGCACAGAATGGCATGAACAAATCGATACTAAAGCAATAGCAGGCGCCGGCAATGACCATACAGATTTAAGTCAGATTGAGACCAAAAGCTATTCAATTTCATTGCTAGCGAATCTAAATGATTGAAATTTTTATTTAGAATAAATTCATTTATACGGTTTAATCTTTCATGGAAATTAATATATTCTATTTTCATATCTAATATAGATTGATATCAAAATTGTGTTTCTGTCTGGCTCTCCTAACATTATGTATTTCTCGAACGATCTATGCATCCATCCATTTACATGTCTGCCTGTCTGTCTGTTTGTCTGCGAATAATATATATATGTTGTCTGCCGTTCTTTCTGTTCATCTCTCTGTCTACGCATCTGCCTTGCTAGCTGGCTTGTAGCAATTCTATCGATTGCCATACCTATTCAAGCTTAAAAAACCGGACACGTCTATAGGTAAAGGACAAGGGAAGGAAGTATACATTAAGTGAACGACTTCAGGACACTTAAAACGGCATACAGACACGGGTGCAATTATTATACTGACACGTTAAGACAGACATGCGTACAATACGGCATGTTAATAGGTAGATCGATATCCATGGAGAGAATTATCATAATCAACGTCAAAGTCATCAGTTTTCTCTTCATAATCATTATCATCATTGTCATCAGGAGCAGCATGAACGACAGGAACTATATACTCTACTGTTATATTACTGGTATTGTTGTTGTTGCTTGTTTGTTATTATTGTTGTTATTGTTTAGTCAAGGTCATTATTGTTTCTGGCCGTCTTCGTTACCTAATATGCACTAATTTATTAGGTTGTTCTAAAGCCGACCCCAAGAAGTTTTCACCCAAGAGCAATCCCCTGGCGCCAAACGTGTCTATTCTCTTTTTGAGTCAAAGCTGTGGGTTTGAATTCCACTGCTAATATGCGTGAAGACAAATTGTCTCTCATCCTAGGTATGTGACTAACCCTTTTCATGTTCAATACATGACTCTACCTTTGCTTTCGAAAAGAAAACTAGAGGTTTTGAAGAGATTGTTCTAGTTGCTCTGCTATGGAAGACAATAAAGTAATATTTTACTTTGTAAGAATGGCCAAGCTATGTCAGGTGTTTCTTTTGTATTCTTGGTTATAAAAATGTATATACAAAGAACAAATTGAAAATGGAAGCTTTTTATGTTAATATATTTGTTTGTAATGCTTAAAATAATGTACAGGAACCTGGCCATTGAGACCTCGTTAACGCGTAAGAATTTCCGGTGATGTACCGAACTACGTAACACAACTGGGGGCAATCAATTACAGTTGTCACAGTCAATATATGGGGTTACTGCGTATTGATACAATCCTTTAATTACGGTTAGTTCACTATTCACCCGATGTAATCAATGTTTAATTTCTCTATTCAAGTAGCCGGGTATTACACGATCATGTTTGCCAATAGTAGTATAGTGTTACCATTTAATGCTCTCGTAAAACATGATACACTTTATTTGGAGCCTTTACCCTACGGCAGAAATGCCTGAGCCGTCTTCTTGCCAATAAACAATGTATTTGGACGGAGAAAGAAGTTAAGGGATGATAATTAAATGGAACTCCATAGGTAGTCTTCATCGCTCAGGTGTGACGGATGGGCTCTGACTACTGCACACAATTTACACAAAAGTGCGGAATTCTCCAACTATCTGTTTTCTAAATTGATTTATGTATCTTCCAACGTGCGATAGAGAGCAATTAAATAACGCAAAATAAAGCTACCCTGAACTTGTCATTTAAATTTAAGCCTAAATTAGACTTTAAATTCATATTTTGTCGTATTTGTAAATGAAGAAATATAGATTTTATCACTAAGGCTGACACGGGAAGGAGAGGTTGGGGATCTGTCAAATCCTACTTTCTCCTAGTACACTTTTAACTTAAAAAAAGTGTAATACCGTCTTTTTAAAATGTTCCACATCTTTTGAAGTCTAACCCTCATAGATTAAAGTTTTAGCTGTCTTCTTGTTCAACAATGTGTTTTTGCCAATTATTCTGAACACTTTTGACTCAACACATTTTTTGGAAAAGATGAGTATGGGTTTGTGATTGAATATTTGTTGGATCAAAGAGTAAATGGTATATATTAATTATCTTCACAATATTTGTTGGATTATTTCTTTTAATAGTAAAGAACATTTTTGTGCATAAGGTACTTTTTAATATTAATGGATAAAAATGGGTGAAAAGCTAAACATTTTGATGAAAATGATACAAATACCATGTTTTCGTCGTTTTTATCTTCAATCTATTACCAAAATTTAAACAATATAATAAATCTTGAAATACAGGGTAAAAAGTAAACGCAATTTACATGAGAATTCTTTTTTAACAGTGAATTTTTTTAAACCAAAATTTTAATAATATGACTATACGATAGCAAAACTGGTGCATTAAAAGAAACAATAAATGGTCTTACTTTCCATTGCAACATACAAAATTTAATCAGGAGACAGCTGTTCAAACTTGTATATTGGTCTTTGTTCAGCGTCTCATCTCAAATTTTACTATCTTTAAACTGAATCTATTGAGAATGCATGGATCTATTTCAAGGCTGTCGAAGATTTACTTTTGGTACCACGAAGTAAAATATATTAAATGTTTATGTGCACGCATCTTTTTGTACAGGAAAATAAAAATCAAGTGAATGAAGCTTGTCAATGAATACTGAGTATTACAACAGTTACTATTTTTAGACAACGTGCGGCTTGCTGTATCCCTGGAGTTCACTATAAAGTCCAACAGAGCCATTTGCAAGTGTTTCATTGTTATTTAGTCCTAATAGTTTGCATGGTCACCCAAATGAAGAAAACATTTATTTTAATAACTCTTGATAAATCACTGGTCTGTAACTTTCTCAATGAAAATTCGTCACGGTGCTATGAAGTTTTAAACTTTACATTTCAATACTAGAATAAACCATTAAGTCGATCAATTAAAAGCATTTGCTTTGAATTCTTTCGACAAATTACAGTTATTATTTTGAAATACAAGATGGAAGAAAACAGCAGCTTGCAGTGGGGATCATAGAGCGCTGGGAGTTTAATGGAATTTGTTAGAATAATAATTAAAGTTGCTATTTCCTCATACATTCAAAAGAAGACACTTTTTCACAGTTCCTCGTATGAAAATGTTACGAAATGCGGTTAACAGTTACGCTTTTGCTCACTGTGAAAATCCGCAGCTGGAATAAAACAAATCTTACCATGGAAATAAAAGCACAAAAATATTTAATGAGGGAAATACCGTAGTATAAAAGCAATAAATAAGAACACATAGTGAGTATAAGTTACCTAAAGTAGTGATGAAGCTATTACCGTTCTTTTTTTAAAATTTTCTTTGGTGATGGCGAGTGGGAGAAAATGTCTGTTAAGTGTTCAGTGCATCTCTAACTAGTAGATATTATTCAAATTTTATTAATTCAGTCTATCTATCTGCATATAGAAAAACTATTGCCGATTAGGAAGTCACTCTTCGTTGGAAGTAGTCAACAATTATGAAGTTAAACAAGGGTAATATATTTGGGACCCTAGAATACAATAATATAAGATTTACAAAGATGATGGTATAAACACAACGCTAAAGATTTCAATTGCTTTCTAAGGTAACTCCACTGTAATTGTATTTAAGGCAGGAACAGAGACAACAGTAAGATCGAAGGGCTCAGATCCAACAAAGAAAAAGAGGAGGGGTTCAAAAGACATGTTTTACTTTGAGCGATTTGACTTATGTCTAGATACAGATCACAATTTCAAAGAACACAGATTAAGACAGAGGTGTGAATGTTTTACTGGTTTTTTTAAAGTTTTGAATTGTTTGTTTGTTTTGCTGGGGGGGGGGGGGAGGAGCCGTCGTTGGCCAAGTGCTCTAAGACGTTTGCCTTACGCATTTCACCTCTGTCGCGTGAGTTTTGAGTCTCGGCTGGACCAGACGACCCACCTGAACCTTCTGGCAAACTTTCTTACATACCCACTATGTAAGAAAGGTTGCCAGAAGGTTCAGGTGGGTCGATGGTTCTTCCCGGGATTTTCGATACCAAATATACTGACCACCGTTTGCATCTTATCATGTGCTGAACAATGGCGATAAAACCGCACAAGTCCAAAATCAAACGTACGTTTGTATTAAATAAAGAAATAACAATCCAAATGAGCTATTTGTAAACAAAATCAAATGTATTTAAAGTCTTATGTTATGAACTTTTTTTTTTACCTGTTGCAGTTACAACTAATGCTACAGTTGCTACTGCTGTAATGTAATATTACTTCTTTTATAAATGTATATGAAGCAGGAGATTAAGGGGATAAAACTTTCAATTGTGTTTTCTTATTTGTTTTTTTTTATTTGTGAATTAAAGCTCACATTGTTTATAATTGATTCGTTTTCGATACATTCCCCAAAACAAGGATTGTTGATACTGGAAGTAAGATTTGCTTCTACATCAAAATTTAGCCAAGTCTCTTGCACTGCAATCATTCATAGGCTTCAAAACGGATGTCGTCATCGATCTTTCAAACCTTAATTCAATAGAATTAACTTGCACGCATAAATTATTTTATGATTTCTAAGTGTGTTGTATTTAATCTAAAGTCATGAAAACGTTCATGGGCCAAATAATAGATATGTTTTCATTATAGTATTGAAAAGAAATTTGCTTGTTTGGCTTAGGCTATTATTGACTGTAAAATGTGGCTGGGATTTAACGATAGAAAGAAACATTATCGGAATTAGTACTAGAAAATTCTTTATTGAAATGAAACAACATAATGTTATTTATGATTATTGATGATCAATTGTAATCGTTCTTTGTACTTTTGCGCTCTTGAGAAAGGAATCTGTAGATTCCGAGAGCACGTGGGCTGGTTCCGAGAGCAAGTGGGCTGGTGTCATAAGCTTCGAACGCCTGTTTGTCGGTTATCTTTCACTTACACGATTTTTTCTGACCAACACGAAAATTATGATCCGGTGCAAGTTGGAAAGACATTAATTAGCCGTGTAATCTGAAAACTGCCCATAACATATTTCCAGACTATCACATTCCCATGGCCTACCGCCATCATCGCCTACCGATATCCCCAGCCTAAAATTTTGACAAAAATACCATTTCATAAACTCATTGCCTTCGCTACAACGCCATATGTTCCCGCCATTTATTAATATGCATCTTCTGCCCTAAATTATTTAAAAAAATACTTGCCTTTGGTTCAGTCATAATACTGTTACGCCACCATTATTGCTGAAAATATATTTGATATGTACAAATGTAAAAACGTCTTAAACACTTTTGACATTTCCTGGTAAGAGAACCTGCTTGAAATAAGATTTTAAAATGTAATGTCCATATTAAAACGATTCAGGGATTTCATGAATTTTGACAATAATAACAAAAACGGTTTCCTTTAACAAGAAATCTAGAATAAAATAAGAAAGTGACGTAGACATAAAATATTGCGATGTGCATCTATTAAACTCTTATTAAACGACAGTACTTTAAAAAGAAGAGTTAGATTATTGCATGAATTATTCCTTTTTTTCATTAGATGGGTTTAATATTTTTCACGATTTCAAAAATTATTCACTTTTCCCGCCAAGGAGATTAGGTAAACAATAATCAAAGATCTCATCACTCTCAGAAAAATGTAACTATTACGAATCTTAAAATAACTCAACAGCAAATGAATGCAAACACGTACATAGCTTTAAATAACATAGCAGCAAAAGAACGCAAACACGTACACAGTTTAAAATAACATAACAGCAAAGGAATGCAAATATGTACACCGCTTAAAAAAATAACACAAGAGCAAAGGAATGCAAATATGTATACAGCTTAAAATAACACAACAGCAAAAACATGCAAATATGTACACAGCTTAAAATAACACAACGGAAAAAGGATACAAATATGCAAACAGCTTAAACTAACATAACAGCAAAAGAATGCAAACACGTGCACAGCTTGAAATAACATAGCAGCAAAATAATGTAAATCTGTACACCGCTTAAAATAACACAACAGCAAAAGAATTCAAATATGCACACAGCTTAAAATAAGACAACAGCAAAAGTATGCAAATATGTACACAGCTGAAATAACACAACAGAAAAAGAATGCAAATATGCACACAGCTTAAAATAAGACAACAGCAATAGAATGAAAATATGTACACAGCTTAAAATAAGACAACAGCAAAAGAATGCAAATATGAACACAGCTTAAATAACACAACTGGAAAAGAATGCAAATATGTACATATCTTAAAATAACACAACAGCAAAATAATGCAAATATGCACACAGCTTAAATAACACAACAGAAAAGAATGCAAGTATGCACACAGCTTAAAATAACACAGGAAAAAATGCAAATATGCACATGGCTTAAATAACACAACGGGAAAAGAATACAAATATGTACATCACTTAAAATAACACAACGGGAAAAATGCAAATATGCACACCAGTTAAATAACACAACGGGACAAGAATACAAATATGGACACAGCTTAACAACGACAACAGAATGCAAATATGTGCATAGTTTCGTGAGTAAATAATCTTGAAGTAAACACTTTAGGGAATTTGAAGAGTCTTACTGAGAATATGTTAATTGCTTTAGTATAAGTTGAAAACTTTCAGCAAGATTGTAAAATAACGTAAACCATAAAACATATAATTAAAACATAAAGCAAATCCATCAGTAGATTTGTTAATTCCGTCATCATGCACACCTAATCATTCTGAGAGAGAAAGTGTGTGTGTGTGTGTGTGTGTGTGTGTGTGTGTTACAATCTCGTGATTTTGTTTAGGTAGAAGACATTACCATATCACAAGATAAATTACTTCACTGAAGTGCAATGATTTCCTCACTTGACCGAGATGATGACACCATCGAATAATAATAACACACTCTTAAGGACGTCATTTGGTACCTGTGAAATATGGTGAAGTAATGCTTGGGAAACTCCACTACGGCATTCCGGTGTCTGTGTCTCTAAAGACTGGGCAAACTAAGTAGATTATGATTAATGATGGTAGGAAGCAATGCCAGGTACATTTTGTTTAGGGACAATAAGAATGAATCATTGCTTTGTATATTCCCATGGAAACAAAGGTACCCAACGATCTTATTCACAGAACCTTTAGTATGTTTTCATTACATAATTGAAGGTGTTTTGATACAGACATGGAAAACCGCTAATACTTGTATACATTTTCCAATATACTGACAGATTCAATTTTTGTTATAATGCATATTATTCCAGTGGAGGAGGAAGTGCTATCAATTTGAAACACCATTTGAACACATTAATAAAAATACAAATTTAGATTGTAATTCATGATCAATCATATTGAAATTAATATTGCATACATGATGAAACACATATTATATGTTCTAAAAATGTTCGACTGGGCAAAACAACCTGAACAATGATAATGTTTAAGCTTGATGTACTTAATATTCCTTTGGGGTCAAACTGTAATATGTTACATAGAATTATGTGGTTTAATTAAGTTAGTTTGCCGAATAGAGCCCGTTGGCCTGTATATATTATTCAATGACATCATAAAGCAATATGAAATTGCTATAGTATTTGGTTAATTTGGTTGGGCAATAATAATAATAATAATAATAAATAAATAAATAAATAAATAAATAAATAAATTTTAAAAAATAAATAACAGGAAGAAGGATAAGAAACATGCAGACTAAGACTTTTAAAATTGTACAAAAGTATTTTTGATTTAACAAAACAACTCAGGTTCAGACATGTAAATGATCACCAGTTACACTGTATTGACAGCTTTACAGAGCAAATAAATGTTTGTAGGTCTGACTAAAAGAGAAAGAATTTGCGTTTTGAAAAAGGAGCAAGAATTTCAATAAACTTGTCACAGCAGTTTTTTGTTTGAAGACGCTGGTGTCTCAAATTTCTTCCCTATGAACCACTATAAAAGCATTCTTTGGATTTTCAATGATGTTTTATTTACGATTATTGATTCTGGCAATGGCTGAAATGCAATCAAGTAAATTAATTGTCTTCATGTAAATCCTTTTTAGATATCCACAGAAGTGATTCTTTTGTTTGAATTCCTTTGGCCGGCCGGCACGTCAATCTTTAGCGGTGACACTAAGCCGTAGGACTCCCGAGCCCTTTCCCCTAGACTGTGTCTTCCCGTAACCCAAGACCCTTGAAGGATGGCAGGCCACTAGACTGAAGAAGAGCTCTAAAATCTGGATTCAACCTGTTCGTCTTAAGATATCTGAAATCCGAAACCGTATTCAATCGTCTTTCCTGCTGGTAGGTTCTGTTTGTTGAGCTGAGACAAGCCTGCTTTCGATACAGGTGTGGATATCGTTGACCATTGCAAGAGTGACCGCATCAACTTTGGCCGTGCGAAAACTTACAGGGTGCCTTCGAAATGTCACCTATTAATATTTCATTCTCCGCATGTTTGAAATGGGAATACTGCATTCGTATATTCTTGCCGACCAATAAACAAACTATTGAAATTCTAGTGTCGATTTCTACCCACGTTTGTCATACTTCTTTATTCTTATAAACCGAGACGTTATGATTTGATTGACACCATTTTCATTTCTGAACAAAAGAAGTCACACGAAAATAGTTTCTCCAGTTAATAAATACTGTGAGTAAAAGACAAACAGTAGGACTATGGCTTGTTTATTCTACGAAGTAATTTGCCTGTGTTCATTGTCTTAAGATCCAGTATCAGAGCCCATGTATCATTGTTAATAATTTAGAACTGCTCAGTCGAATTTTCCTAATAAGGGTGTCTTGTAGCTATATTGGTTTAGTCGATTATGACTTTTGATAGTAGATTAGTCTTTGCGTATCTAAATTTAATGTGTTGAAAATGATTTTTCAACAGTCTTAAAATATATATAATAATCCAATAACTTTTAAGTGCATTGTTCATCAATTGAAATAGAAAATCTATCTTTCGACACACAAGTTTTATATCCAGTGGTTTAAATATTAAATTAAATGACGCTAGGGTTCCTCAGTATAGGAACACAATTTCTAACACTGGCTAAGGTTTTCTGATGCTTTGATAACTACATCTTATTTATTTTTCTTAGTCTCAGTAACGGGCAATTTCTTGTCCGATCTACACAGTGTTTCTCTTTTAATCACGTAATGTTTCATAGAAAACCTGCTGTGTTACACCAAAAACGTGCATGTGCTACAGGAGTCATATTTAAAGACTTGACGCACACTTATGCAACCATATATGAAAATCAGGATACAACTTGAATCATTTAATCTGCTACGAGTTTTACAAATTTGATTTTGCCCCATGGGAATGTCTACCGACAAAAAGCTATATATTCTCACTGAATTAAAACCAATCGATTGAAAACATTATTCTCGGTCATGCTGAAGTGATGGTCTACTTAAACAACAATTTGGCAATGGTTGTGTTTCATAACACCTTCGAACATAAAACAGACTTGTTCGGAAGAACTTAATTTGGGCCAGTAGTCTTGATCAAACTTGACCCTACCAAATGAGTTAGAAAAGAGTTTTCGTTGCATAGGACAGAGGAAACACTTGAAATAGGCTCCGGACTACAGCCACCAAGAGACGCGGTCTTTTGTTAAAAGTAATGTAGTACTGGTCAAAAAGAAAAATATTTACCCCCGCGCCAGACTGTCTGTCAAGCACAATAAAGCTGTACAAGTTTTACAAACAAATACAAGATGAGAAGTCAATAAAGACTTGCTGAAAACAGATACCAATGTGTCTATTTTTGAAGATTTTTGTAAAAGACTTGCGTTGTTCTGGATACGAACAGTCATGCATGCAAAAACGAGTCAGACGACCATTAATTGTTGATAATCGTGTTTATCATTGTGGACCGGGATCATCTAATCAGAAGGTCAATGGAGGGGATTCGATACTTAAACACTTTATGGCAGGTGGTATTCATCTGATGCCAAGATGTGAAAATAAAAATAAAAATTTAAACACGTTAATTAATATGCCTCTCAAGAAGCGTGGTCTCCTAATTCTCTGGGTTAAACGATTTGCTGTGGAACTGTCATTTTTCATCTCTCAATTGACAGATGAGGCATATGACAATACACGACAAAAATATACAGGATTATAAGGAAAGATTCTTTATAAATAAACATTTTCATCAAAATGTCATGTAAATATTAAAGTTCTGGATTTAAAATCACAGTGATTATAAATAAAATATTTAGAACAACAATATCAGTTTTAAACATCAAACAAGTATCATTTACATCAATTTTCATAGGTTGTAGCATAGTGATAATTCACTTTAACATAAAAGGTAAAACTTAGGACACAAAAGCAAATTCATTATTTATTGATGGTTTGAACAGTGAAACATGAACATACATGTAGAATTATATTTGCAATTGACTAAAGAATATCAGCATTTGTAATACATTTAAATTTGTTACATATGTTGGTGGAAGCAGGTCACGGTACATACAGTAAAATAAAATCTACCACAGGTACAAACATTGAATAAATATAAGAGAGATAAACTTACATATACTTCTACATAATCGCATACATATTCACGCATGCATATATATGGAGTATGATGCTATAATATAACTGAAGTATACCATATATAATGCGTGACTTATAAAGTACACCACTACATCCGAATATGTTTCATCAAGCACATGGGGGTACATAAATAGTAGCTCTTTCAGGAAAAGACAAAAAAGTCATCTGTAAATAAGCATTATTCAAAACAATTTTCTTAACAGCATCGTAGAATTATGCATAAAATAAGATAGATAGCAATGCATGCATTAAACAATAAAGCGGAGACGAAATGGAAGAAACAACGAACGTAAGAAAAAATCAATAAGTTTAATGTTGTGTCATTTTACAAAGAATTCCTAATAGTACCAGATTTAGTTATTTTCCTATGAATGTACGTTCCCAAATTTCTATCCTCAGCATAATTGTGGAATTTAATAATTAATAATTTTCAACTTACTCTGACCTTTCCAATAGTATTAGTCCATATTCTTATTTCTTTGCAACAAATACGATACAAAGTGATGCTCATCTTTCAGCACATTACAGAAATGTTTTTCATCTAGTGGTGTATATTTCATCTTATCGTCTAATGGTGTATATTTCATCTTATCGTCTAATGGTGCAAATTTCATCTTCCGGAATCAATATGTAAAATATGGCGGACGTCTTTATTTTCTGCACGAATTTTCGCGATTATATCACTGCCACTAGATTCAAATACTCCTTATAGAAAAAATTATTATATATATCTGTGTGTGTGTGTGTGTGTATGTATGCGTGTGTGTGCGTGCATGCGTGTGTGTGTTTATTTACCAGTTTCATATGAAAATAAAAATAAAATCATCAAAGGATCCCAAAACATTTGGGTTTTGTTGGAATTATATTTGTGTCTTAGATAGAGCCTACGCCCTATGTGTATATTTGTATTTGATTTTTAAACTTTCTTAAGTCGCAATTGCAAAAGATAGGTCACTCGGCGACTCCGTTAATAGGACAAATATTTAAAAAATCAACACCCTTGGATCCTGATTTACTATTGTACTTCAAGTGCGTCCGAACATTTTCCTTCCTTCTTAACTTTTTGGCAACATTGATTTATCTAGTGAATATGGAAACAACCTTAGATTGCAGGTGGCGAAAAAGCAGTCAGTCTAATCCAAGTACTCATCATCAGATTATGAAAATCAAATTTTCAAATGTGACAAGTGAATCGAAATATAATAAATCTAAACAAATATGCCTTACCACATGGGATGGGCACGTGGTGCTAATCTGTTTGCAGTATTTAAAACTCAGGTGGGATATGCACGTTCATTGTCGAACGAGTAATGAGTTATAGCAGAAGCGTATCGACTCCTGACCCTTTTGGATTTTACAAGGGTAGTTTTCATAAATATTTAATAAATTCCCACTGTGTTAGATTTGGATGGATATTAAAATACCGGGTGTTTATTTTACGCCTTTTGTCATATTGATACTAACACACAAACATTGTAAACACTATATTTGACAAACCTGTATGTGTATATAAACCATTGAAAGGATGGGATTTCAAGAAAATGGATCTACTCAGCATGGTGTAAAATTGACTTTATTCTGTTGATTTTACGTTTTTGAAAGGTGTCATATTACTTACGGAGATTAAACTAATAAATAGATCACATCTGTACTCTATTTACGTTATCACGTTTCATCTCTAATAAAATGCTAGGATCATTCTTAGTTTTATGTCAATATTTTAACTGGTATGTAATGCAACAACACGTCTTGTTTTGAAACCAATGTGGGTCTAGTTGACGTGGCAGTTTCAATTACAGGTAATAATTTGATCAGGCAATGTCTGAATGTCATTTGGTTGTCAGTCATTTTACCTTCAATACGGATTTTTAAAACTATTTCATATACAGGATTACATTAAATCACCTTACCACTGAATTTCAATGAAAACGCCCTATTTATCTATCGATCTATCTGCACATCATATGCCATTCTGTCTGTTCATCAGAGTATTTTACTTATTTTCTTCTTAATTTTTAAAAACATTCATTAAATTGTAAATTAAGACGTTGCAAAGCTAATCCCAAACCATCTCTTTGGTAACAAAGACAGCGATAATGCCGCCGTTGTCATGGATCGAAACCAGTACATTTCGGAAGCGAAGCTACGATTAAATGATCTGGAATAATAACACCTCCCTCTTTCAAAAACCAATTAATCACGATACAGCATTATGAGTCTAACCTGAACTCGAAACGTTACGTGAAACCAATGTTCTTGATTCAGAATAATTCAAGGCCAGGTAAATTTATCTTCTTCACAAATTCACAAACCTGTGAAAAACTGGGCTACGTCAAGAGAAGTTCCACCAGGCAGGCCATTTGTTTCGGATGGCTGAAGAGAGACTGAGCGTATCACCGAAAGGAAATATTTCTTTTAAAAGTCCTTTGGCTTAGACACGATTTTTAAGTGTTAAAGACAAAAATGATTGTCTGGAAAAACAGAGTAAATACAAACCTCGTAAAAACTGTATTCTAGTTACAGCAGACATTGACTGATTTATTCTGACATCCAACATGATCATGCTTGTGCCACTCGTAGAAAGGTTATGCTTGATAATCCAGATCAAATTCAACAAGATGAAGAAATTTTAAATTAAAAAAAATATTGTCTTGAAAAGAACGACTTTTTATATTTAAATGTATGTCCAAAGAAAATGTACAACTATGGAAAAAAGTGCGCTTAAGCTTATTCAAACATTTATGTAGCTGAATGGGAGAAATTAGTAATAGTAAAGGCCCCAAAACTGTCACTTTTCTAAGTCAGGTTAACTGAATATATTTGTTTCTTTTGGACATATTTGGAAGAAGAACTATATCAGTTTGTTAACTGGATAGATAGACACCATCATGAATCAAAATTAAAACTCAAATTGGCAAGAAAACTGTAGACTTCTTAGATAAGCAACATTCAAGGGAATTAACGTTTCAAACGGGGATAATCTGGATAATGGGGTAAATCAAAGGAAATTGACACTCATCAATTGCTCTATGAAAAGAGTTTTTATCCACGGCATATATTCTGGCACAGTTCTAAATCCACAAATACAGAAGTTCATCCGGATTTGCAATAAAGACAAACATTTACATGACGTTTGTTTATTGCTTTTTTGCAGGAAAACGAGAAAAAGGTTTCCAAACACAGAAAATTAAATCTGAGGTATTAAGAAAAATGACTGTTCAGAGCAAAACGCAAGAAATAACTCCACCAGTTCTTCATTTCAATTTACGTTCAGCTAATGCAACAATGATGCTAGAATACAGTTTAGTGATTAGCAACAAAAATGTACCGAATCTTTTGGAGCATGCACTTTGGTTGCAGCTTATAAAAAAAATGGGAGTATAAGGGACATTTTAGTGAGATCCAAACTACGAAGTACCTATAGGATAACTGTACTAATTCAGTTCCCACTGTAAACCTATTTAAACACTATGATTTTACAAATTCAATAACTTTAAATTTATGAGGGCTCACTATCAAACATGCATCCTGGATGACAGCTTCTGTGTATAGAAAACCATATGAGCATCGACATTTTCTGGATCTACGGTTGTTTGCAACACGTGCTTTAAATTCGGCACCAAAGAGTAAGGTGTTAATTTTAGTACTGGGTATTCCAAACTCAATCCTGTTAAAGGGCTCATTGATTCTGACATAGCAAAAATCGTGTAAGTTGGTAGAGATTTTAAAATTAAACAAATATTTCATCTGATGCACAAAATGTAATTTATGTGATGCATTGCTTGGACTGTTCAAAACTGCACGAAAGGACAATGGTAAGAAATTTATGTATTTGGATGGTGGAACATTTTTCGGAAATACGACTACAAAGACAAATAAATAAGTTGTACAGCTAATTTAGTACAAATTGTACTAAAGCTAATTTAAGAGAGACTGGCATCGAGCTCAACATTACTGGTCAAATGGGGAAGAAAATAAAGAGAAAAATAATATAGAATTACCATTTAGGTTCTGAAACTTTCTTTGATATTCCACTGACTGTGTAACATCAATCACAGACCTGTGCAGTTTTATTTATTTTTTGCTTTCAAAACCTGTTTCTTGTTTCATTTTTTCTTTTCTGTACTAAACATTGTGAGGGACCATTGAGAAAGATTCAAACACATCCATCCATCCATCCATCTATCTATCACCGCTCCGGTGGCGTCCGTCTCGGATGCAGGAGGTCGTGGGTTCGATCCCCGGCCGAGTCATACCAAAGACTTACAAAAATGGTACTAACAGATGCCTCGCTTGTTGCTCAGCTTTAACAGGTTAGTGTTAGGACTGGTTGGCCTGGTGTCAGGATAATGTGACTGGGTGGGACATCATGCTATATATCTGTAGTATGATGCCCAGTGCTAGACATCGTTATAAACTGTCATACTGCAGACATCGTAGCGATATGACTGAATTTTTTTAAAAAGTTACGTTAAACTTCAAATCACATAACACACGCACATACACACACACACACACACACACACACACACACCTATCTATCTATCTATCTATCTATCTATCCACCTACCCACGAAATCCCATGCATTTTAAGCGTTTACAGGGCATACTTTCACCAACTGTAAAGAAAACTTACTCCTTGAAAAGTTCCAGTATTTATTTTTTGTATGTTTTTTTTTAATAAAAAAATACCGATTACTCTATTATGGCTTTATTGGGATTGCGAACTACAATCTTGATTTACTTTCCTCCGAAAATGAAGAGCTTTACAACATGAAAAAGTATGCACCTCCGAAAATGAAGATTTGACAATGGAAGTGCTCCAATCATCAGCCATTTTACGCTTTTCAAAAACACATATCAACATACTTTTTCGAAAGATGTCTGCTGATTATAAAATAACTTTCAAAAGAACATTAGATTAACTTCAGTAAGTCATTAAAAATAACAAAATAATGGGGCCACGTGATTGGAACGACTTTGTTGCTCTTAACATAAGACGTGACCTCAGAGTTGGTCGGAGTAAGGTTAATATCCAAACTTCGATAGTAAATCGCAAAACAGCAGAGTCGCTTATTTAGCGGCCATGGCGCAGAAGGGTGTTCCAGTCGTTTTGGGATGTATGACGCCCCATCCCCTATCCCCATCTTCCAGATCCGCCCCGACATACTTTTATACATATTTATATTACTGCCCCTTTATCAATCCATTTTTGGTGCGTTACCTTACATCCTATCAATACATAAATCCGTATTAGTATGCCTCATAAAATTAATAATATCAATGACTGACGCATAAAATATCACGTGTTATGGAAGAATACGTCCGGTCTCCCTCCTGCGATTGTGTCTCTTGTCTTGTTTGATTCAGTGTTAAGTATAATAAACAACGTGTTGCCTATCTATATGCCCGATATAAAGATTTGTTCACCAGCAACAAGTTACGTGTCACGAGAGTTTCGCCCTCAGGAAACTGCCATGTTTTGGTTGAACAAAACTTCATATCTCCCTTAACAAAGTCAATATATTGTATAACATTAGTTGAGGTAGTGACTCAGTCAGAACTCTCCAAATGTAAGTAAAATGCTCCCTTACAAAGACGATCAATTAAAATCGAAATGGGAAGTACAATGCGATGGCATCTGACATTGAATTTACCACATACTGGTCCATCATTAGAATGATGTGAATCGTCGAAAGCAACCTTTGACCGACATTAATCATGTATACAGACAAAAGTATTGTTTATTTACCTGAAAAGAAGGGCAAACAATCTGAGATCTTGTTAAAGAATTTTCGAATAATACTATTATCTGTTTTTACTACATAATCTTAAGCATGTTGAACGGGTCGAAAAACTGAATATGTTTATGTCCAATGCATAAAGCAGTTTAGCCCATAAATCATTCACTTATCAAGAGTGACAGCGAAGCTCCAATTTGACACCGAGTCCCGTCTTTTGCTTGTTTCCTGTCTTCCACTGACATTCTGCAGATTACCGTGCTTTCAGATTCAGTGTCTTAAACACAAATATTGTCAGTAATTTGCAATCGATTTGTAATGTAACCTGTTTTAAGAAACAACACGATAACTTCGTCAATAATCGAGAAGAAGCTTATCTGAGGTTTCTGCCATCCTAGCCATGAGATCAAAGGAAAGATCCTTTAAAGGCTGTCATCAAAGGCGTGTATTTAGCCAAATTATACAGCACGAGAAACATTTCTACACGCAAGAACTGCCATTTGAGGTCTGAATACCAACTTATAGAACAATCAATATATCATTTTGTTTGTCCTCATTGTATGTATGTATGTATGTATGTATGTATGTATGTATGTAATGTATGCGTGCGTGCGTGTGTGTCTGTATGCATGTATGTATGTATGTATGTATGTATGTATGTATGTATGTATGTATGTATATTTATATATAATACTATCATGCAGATTAGAGAATCTTTAATCAGAAATCAAAGTATATGGGATTAATTATAACAAATTACAAATATACACCAAACAAAACCGAAAGTGCTATCCCTAGATTCTACTAGGTAGAATTAATATTTAATACAAATAATACTATCATGCGGGTTAGAGAGAATTTTTAATTCGTACTGTAAGGAGATTCGAACCCAGTTCCGCGGGTAATATGCACTCGTCGTCTTGCCTGCACGCAACAATCCATATTCCATCAGAACTAGGCACACATCACTATATACTTTGCTTTCTTTTGTAGTTATCGGGGAAGACTGCATAGATAGATGAGAATTAATTACTAGGTCGCCATGCGAGTAGTTATCGGGAAAGACTGCATAGATAGATGAGAATTAATTACTAGGTCGCCATGCGAGTAGTTATCGGGAAAGACTGCATAGATAGATGAGAATTAATTACTAGGTCGCCATGCGAGTGTGTCAGCTACGCACGATTGCATGTATCAAAGACTTTGAAGAATAATAATTTGGTGATATACTGTAATTCATCAAAAGACTGTTGTCACATCACCACGTCATTTGTCATTACTGGCACACCAACACCTTCAGCGCTGGATCTTAGTTCAACACCACTGGAATTTAATTAGAACGTTATTCATTAGGATTGATGATAATTTTGGTTTAGACTATTAGGGATTTAATTCATTTTAATTTTTTTATTCTAGGGAAATAAATTATTTGATAAATTTTATAAATCTTGTTGATTTCCCCTCTTTTCTATTACCTAAGTTTAAGACCAACGAGTCGTAATTATAAATATGTATGTATATACACGTACGCTATTTATTCTACCTGTTAATAACATGACAATAGCAACTATCAATTATTGATGTTCTTCATTGCTAGATGAATTTGTTATGAAATTAGAATGTATTGGATACAGTTATCGACCACGTCTGATCTTGATTATATTATGGAACAAAAATGGAAGAACGTTGATCCGCACTATGACAGTAGTTGGTTGGGCTTATGTAAATCATTCCAAGTGTGAATAAATTAATTTAAGAAAATATACCCAAAAGTCATATGTTATAACGAGACTGAGCTTAGGTTTCAATTTTAAATTTAGTCTTAAAAAATAAAAACAATTAACGGTATTATAGCCTTTTGCATGTTGTACTTATTATATTCACGCTAAAAATACAATGAAATATCGTTAAACGGAATAATATGCTTCCGGCAGAAATATGAGGAAAAGCTTGTTCACTGGTAAATTGTATTACTGTACATCACAGGCTCAACGGTTTTATTAGGCTAAGCCTATTTTTAAATGGTTTTCCTGGTCGTTTTATTTAGCTTTTGTTGGGGAATGGGAGTAAATTGTCTTACCTATGGACACAACACGGCAGCCCAAACGGCCTATTGTGTGAATCGAACCAAGGATTCCTGTGTAAGAGACAATCACCTAACCATTATATTACCTTTCCTCTTACTCAGTGTTCAATTGTGAATTGTGTCTTCTTTACGGAATATTCACTTCGATTTGCTTGGTCGGATTGATTTAACGTCACCTTTAACACATGACTGGCCCTATCATGTCGGGGAAATGGGAGCTTAGTAACTTTCCCAAAGACACTCTGTGGCAGGCGACCCAGAGTGTCCAGGGTGGGTATTAAGCCCGAGACCCTTGGATTACAAGTCCAGCGGTCTACCAACTGATCTACCGCAGCTCCCAGTTACTAGTGGATCAAAAAGGAATACAACATTCAGACTCGTTAGTTTATACTGTACACTTATAACTTGGACTTTAAAAATAAATACTCAAAGGTAAAGTTTATTTTCTTTAAGTCAAAATCTTAAAACTCAGTCTCTTATCTACTCGTCTTTTAAAGGTAAAGTTCAATGAAATATTCAAGTCTTTAATGACAAAGTTCACTGAAATCTTCAAGTCTTTAATGACTATGTTCAATACAATATACAATTTTTTAACTACAAATTTCAATCCAATCTACAAGTATTGAATGACAAAGTTTAATACAATCTACAAGTCTTTAATAACAACATTTAAAACATCCTACAAGTCTTTAACGAGAAATTTCAATCCAATCTACAAGTCTTTAATGACAAAGTTTAATCCAATCTACAAGTCTTTAATGACAAAGTTTAATCCAATCTACAAGTCTTTAATGACAAAGTTTAATACAATCTACAAGTCTTTAATGACAAAGTTTAATGCATCCTAAAGACTATAATGATGTAGTTCAATACAACCAACAAGTCGTTGACGACAAAGTTCATAGCTATGTTAAATTCTTGCAAATACCCAGAAGTGACTATACAAAAAGATCCTTACATGTGTTGAGATTTCTGATAAAATGATTGAATGTGAATATAAGTAACTGCTGGAATTACAAAACCCAGAAACTCTACTGTATGGCAGATAAGTCCTGCTGTTCTCCAAATAATCGACAAACATCAGCCAAAAGTCCGATATATCTGAATATAAAACATGTTATCCTTGTATGTGGTCCTCCCTGTACGTGATGTTGGTGTAGGCATTTTCAAATAGAAAATAATTTAAAAAGATAATTTTCAATGGAGTTAATAGTTTTGATTTGGAACGAATATACTACTGAGATGTCCATTTGCAGGTTTCATTCCTTTCTGAGGCATAACAGTACATTTCCTTTAGGCTTGTACTCCACTCTGTTGTTCGAATTCTTTGTGAATTTACATCTCACAGCGCATTTATTAAATTGCCTATATAAAATCATACTCAGTAGACATAACCTATCTGTTCGATACATGTAGTTATGTCTGAATCAGTTACATATTTATTCAAAAGTGGGCTAAGTCAGTGTTGGGTTTATATATGTTTGTGTAAACTGAGATCAGATTTGTCTTTGGGATTACATATGTTCGAGTATATTAACGTCGGCTTTGCCTCTCTTTAAATTTAAAATAGTCCCTTTTTCCTACTTTCTTCGTGTCCTAGGACACAATATATAATATAGCATTAATATTTCTGTAAATGAACGTTCTCTTTTAGCAGCGTGTAGTTTGTCTTTTTCATACAATTTTAATTTCGATCATGGCGCAATGATATTTGCCTGTCATCTAAAGATAAATTATTTTATTTAATATTACATGAGATATTTTTCTTTTTTCTTTTGGTTTCTTTTTCTCCGTCAGTTTTGATTCTAAAAATAAGCAAAGAAATACCATTAGTTTGTCTTCATATATAGTTTAAAAATAAATCACTACATAGCAAAATAATAAAAATTTTTTCGAAAAAAGAATATCAGGGTCATAATTAGATAAGAATCCTTTTATTCAATCCTGCCAATTTCTTTGTTTATTGTTTTTTTCCTTTACTTATTATCTTCTTCACTTTATTTTTTCTTCCTCTTCATTCTCTTCTTTTTCTTTTATTATTATTATTATTATTATTATTATTATTATTGTTATTATTATTATTATTATTATTATTATTATTATTATTAGCACAGAAATATATTTTCCAATATAAAATATTGAACAGGGATTTTATATTCCAACTCTTGATTTTTTCCTGGAACCTCCATCTTTCTAAAACTCAAAATGAATAAACCTTTTAGATTTAGAGGTTCCAGAAAAATTACGCATGTTAGTCCGAATTTCATCTGTCGACATACATTCAAGGTATGTTCCGTGGAACTGACCTTAAAGTTATCAATTTTAAAAATATGTGGTGAGAACTTGTACCTAAGCGATATGGGCAGTACCTTGAAGATGCCCCCCATTTGTTAATGAATGTGTGTTATAGACCAAACTCAGATCGTTTACTGTTTGTTTCATATGCATACTATTGCATTGGACATATAGTCAATCTTAACGAAATCTCTAAATTCATTCACAGCATGGGCAACAGTTTTGAAATATGGTGCTGTGACCGCAATAGACTTGCTCGGTTACAGCTAATATAAACAACGGTTGAATAAGCACGGTTATTTCGTTCTCATAAATATTATTCGATAGCGCGTCTTAATACTTTGTTGAATGATCATCAATGGTGTGTCTTTTTCGTGTGTATCCTGTCGACGGAATCTTTAACACAGATGATAGTACTTGCACGTATAGTGCTGGATCAGAGTTTGATACATGGAGGTTAACAGTAACTTGCTTTGGGTGCCTGTATCGCTTCGATTTGGAAAACGGAAGGACAAGGTTCAGTAATTTAATTTGGGTGGTTGTATCCCAATGAGTTTGATAACAGAAGGACATAGGATCTCGCGAAACCCAAAGAGTGGAGCGTTATCATATGTCCTTTGGCTATCAAATGAGACCGTATCAAGTTACAGAACTTATGATATGTTCATTATACCCGGGGTATTTTGTTAGTCAGCGAGTCATATAAATCCGTTACCAGAAGAATATCCGATATTAGGTTTCAGATCAGCGTAGGGAAAAGTAACGTTTACCCTAAGTTGTAAAATGATAATTTTTAACAAATCTCATAAATAGTTTATGAATAACTAGAGTGTGTATACTGACATATATTTTGAGGATTTTTCTAGGGCTAATCAGTTCTGCTTTCTTTGCATAAAACGCATATTTTTTTTTATTTTTTTTACAGTGAAAACCGATAAGGAAAGCTCATTATTTTAGAAAAAAGACCCTGTTGTCAAGTAAAAATATTTCAATTTCCCAAGATACAAATTTGGATCAAACTATGCATACTACAACAGTGACGTGGTACACGTCATGCACAGAAGGCACGCCGACTTTAAGGGAGAGACAAAAGTTAATTTGTGAAATGTGCGAAGGATTGATTCGTGTGCAAACCTTACTCTTAAGAATACAGGCACGTTTTGACACAACATGCACACTGACTATTACGAAAACTGAAGAAAAAAAATTAGCAGTTTGGCTTCTTTGTAATAAACTGGAATATTTTTACAACTTAAAATTAGACAAGTCAAATTAATATAACAAATCGAGAATGCAACAAAGATAATTTGAAAGCAAATTTGTCAAGAAGCACTTGGACAATTCATTAGGGAAATTATATGGGCAATAAAGAAATTTAAAATATTGAAAAAAATTAAAGTAGATTAAGATAGGTTACTAACTGTTGCCGTTCCTCATACCCCGATTAAACGTACTTCAGTAGTTTTAAACTCCATCATTTCAGTAACTGTTAAAATTAGTGCAAGTTATGCATTTTCGGTTATATATATATATATATATATATATATATATATATATATATATATATATATATATATATATATATATATATATATATATATATATATATATATATATATATATATATATATATATATATATATATGTGTGTGTGTGTGTGTGTGTGTGTGTGTGTAACCGAAAATGCATAACTTGTACTAATTTTATAATTGAGAGAGAGAGAATTTTATTTTTGCAACCGTTGGAAATTATTTCAAATCAATCTAAAAGTTTATATATGGAACTTTTTAAACTAGAAACTAATAATTTAAAAATCTAAAAAATTTAAATACATGTTATAAGGTAATTTAAATACATGTTATAAGGTAATTGTAAGATAAATGTGATTCGAATACTCAATATAGCCTCATTATAGAGTTTTACAAAGAAAGTCAAAGGATCTATATAGCTGGATCTCATTTTCAAATATAAAGTATATCAGTTTAAATCGCTATTTTTGGCATCAATTATTTATCGAATTTGTTTGTCTTTCTTTTTTAAGTCACAGTGTCAGACTAAAAGGTTAATGGTCCAGAATTTATCAGAGGAAAAAAGTAATTACTTTTACGGATGTGGCATCTTGTATGTACTTATCGGAAATATGATTTTTAATAAAGTGAGTATAATTCCTGTATACGACATTTGCCAATGTGCCAATAGCAATTTTATCATACTGTTGTGAATATTGAAATAATTATAACTTTTTATTTAAAAAAAAACACACAGTGACAGGTATCTTCGGAGAAGATACAGTGTTATGTCATGTAAATAAAAGATTCTTGGAAAAAGGGGTAGCATGGTGGGGGGTGGGGGTGGATGGGTAGACATGTAAACCGTGGCAGTGTCTTGGTTACATGACTCTCAAAGTTTAGTGGTCATGAAAAAGAAATCAGCCTCTTCAAAGGAATAAGTACAGCTACGATAAGTGTTTCTAATATTACTGTTGCTGAATTTCTTTGCCATTACATGTTTCAAATTACTGTAAAGGCCAATATGCTTAGTGATGAAAGCAAACAGTTACAATGAGTCTAAATATCAAGATGTCAAAACTTGGTAATTCTAATGTTTTCAATGCATCTAGAAGCAAACTTATTGAATATATTTTGAAAATCCTTTAGTTTTAAACTCTTTTTAACACGCATGCCAGAAAAAGATTAGCATATGTTTGATAAAGTTACGTAAAACAAGTTATAGTTTCCCATTGCATGTGCAAGGTGGATAAATATGGATATATGAATGAAAATGTGAAGCATACTCTTCACGAGATATTCCTGATGAGTTTTTCCAAAAGTAATATCCGACTCACACTGATAAAGAAAAATGTGTACTACTACATTTTTCTTTGGTACCTTTATCTTGTCCGCTATACCAGCACCATTAATAATTTGCATTTGTACTTAATCTCATATGTCCATTACAGCTGATATACATATGTTGTCTCTCTTATAATTCAACGGTGGTGTCTTAAGGAATCAATATATGCGAAATACATTTATGACAAATGTAACTTATTAGCTGAAAACATCAAGTCATTTAAAACTTCAACTCGAAATAATCTGTAAACAAGACACAGGTTCATAACTTAAAGAAGGGCTTGCGGGTGGCTGAGTGGTCTAAGGCGCTTTTCTTTACAAATCACTCACAAATCTCACCTCCGTCTGCGCGAGATCAAGTCTCAGCTCGAACAACGCTGATATTGGAGAAAGTTTTCCAGTAGCTGCAGCGAGCCGACGATTCTTCACACGTTCTTCCTCCACCAAAATATACAGTCCGCAATGTATAGCCTGTCATGTGCTGAACAAAATACGTTAAACACAACAACAGCAACAACACGTGTTCTACAACTGTGTAATTCAATAATTCCGCATCCAAATTTTGGAGCTTTTCACGTGCAACGTTGCATGATCATCTGTCTGGTTCAGTGTAATATCTGAGACAAACTTCGTTATTCTTTACTAATTAATCACAGCTCGACACACTATTTTGGACTTGTCTTATATTATTTATCTCAGATTTGTTAAATAATAAACCCAAAGTAATTTAATAAGAATCTCGTTCAACTTTCTGTAGGTTATTTGCCTGCAGTACTCTCTGAGATGTGAGGCCTATGGTACATTTAACTCTAACACAGACTGGTTGACAGTCCCTTTATCTCTATAACAAAGGCTTTTTTTATGTACTTATATAGTACAATAACAATTACACGTTAATAACAACTGTTGCAGTTGTTTTTGCTACAAATTATATATTTGTAGCAAAAACAATTGCAACAGTTGTTATTAAGGTGAAATGTGTAAATGCTAAAACATACAGTCTGTGGTCAGAGGATAAATCAAAACAACCTTTAATTCGAATTTAAGATGTTATGTGTACTTTTTTAAACTTCTTTTAGTGTCTTCTTTTCACGAACAGCGCTCTGTCGCTGTCTTGCCGTTTTGTTTAACACTTGTGGACTTGAAACGAGGTTATAATTAAGATGAAGAGAAAAATAAAAAACAGCATTAGTGTTAGTGAACAAAGTTTTAATGTTCATGAGGAGATTACCCTGTTGAAGTGTCATTTTGTACGACGCCATGGTCACTTCCATTTTACAGACAATTTGACGTCAGTAGTTATATACCGTATTCATTCTTACAGGAGCCTTTATTGGGTGCCAAAACATCTGACAAATCTTGCAAAATTAGTCAACAAAGGACTGGAATGTGAATGAATAACTTAACCAGAACAGTTGGCGTGCTTTTTAAAGTTAAATCTGCTTTGTGCTTAGTGCCCATGATCTGTTTGTGAAAGGTCCCATCTAGATTCATTGTTCTTCAGATTGTCAGTTTAGTTTTCGCTGAGGTGATGTTTCAATGAAAATAAAATAGGCTCCAAATTAACTTTACAAATATTCTTGCTCTTAATTTTAGAAGAAAAGAAAAGAGTACTATTTACATATTATTTATCATCTTCAGGTAAAGGAAACTAAGTATTTTGGCTCAAAGGAAAATCTTAGGCATCCCGCTCTACCCTCTCCCCATATCATATAATATATAATTCAATGGTAGTTCCCTTGACGGAGTTCTGTCTGTCTGTCTGTCTGTCTCTAACTGTAATTGCAATTAATTCGACTCTTGTGGCCATCTCTATCGTATATAGTTAGTACTTATCGAAGAGCCAGTCAATTAATATGTCTATCTATGTAACGTATTCTATGCTCTCTGCCGCATCTTGCATATATAATATATGTCAATATCTAATACGTATAAGGTAGAGGACCCTTGATAAATTGTGAAAACGTGCGTTTCAATCCTCTTGCTCTTCTATATACAAAAAATATAAAGTTGTTGACATGAAAATCTATAAATTTATCTATATATCTATCTATTTATATATCTATCTATCTGTCTGTCTGTCCATCCATCCATCCATCCATCCATCCATCCATCCATCTATCTATCTGTCTATCTATCTATCTATCTATCTATCTATCTATCTATCTATCTATCTATCTATCTATCTATCTATCTCAAGCATGATCGACTCCACTGTATTCACAACCCCGTCCATATTGCACAATTTTGTTTACGAGGATGTAAATATTGGATGGATAACAGGTAAAACATTCGATGACATCATCCAATCCACATGAGATACATTCCAATTATGTGCCATTTTCTTCCAATCAGAAGCAGGCCTAATCTTATCAAAGCCCCGCAGTAACGTTATGTGTTTCTACCAATAGATACTTTACTATTGCTTTTAGATGTCATTGGACATTGTAAACATATATCCAAATCTTGCCTGATTGCTCATACCTGTTGAAAACGTATTTACCGACTAGTTTTTGATGTAAAGCGCCAGCGAATGAATATAAAACCAGCAATCAACTTGCAAGACGGACTTAGCTTACTTCGATGACTCCACAAATCAAGATGAATCGGACATCAAAGGGATCCTTTTCGATTCGATTTTCCGTACAAACGATTCTCAAGTCTATCGAGTCATTTAATGGATATGTGTTTTTTTGTGGCACAGACCGGCAATCGCAAGCTGTTAGCATTTTGGCTCGAAGTTATTCCTTCTCTTCGAATTTATCTCGCATTATTAAAAGGAAAAAAGGTGTCCCGATTCAATATATGCCCCCAGTTTCATTGTTGACATTATTTTAAGACTGAGTTTAGAATTTAGTTATTCTCCCAACTATGAAATGTAAAGTTTACCTTACTGAGACGACGCTTTTATTGTCGTTCGTATCAATACAATATTAGCATACGCTTGTTTAATGTTCTACGTTATCGAAAATAGCACTTAAGGCGATTGCAAGTCCCTCACAAAAATGTACATAAGTCAATGGTATTTGTATTCCATGAATCAAACCATATATATACATATATATATATATATATATATATATATATATATATATATATATATATATATATATATATATATATATATATATATATATATATATATATATATATATATATATATATGATATTTTAATGCGAAACAAAAGAACATTGTATCTATTAGAAGCGTTATGCAGTAAAATAATAATTATTGAATTTTTCGAATTGGGTGAGATACAAGTATATATTACACAGTAATCAGACAAATTGATTTAAAGAGAATCCTAAAACCTGTTTGGAGCAAGTTTTGTGATATTGATCTTGTGTAGGAGGAGTCGATGATAAAACGGTTTATCGAACCTTTAAGGCTTTTATTGTTAACATTGCTAAATTATTCATCAGAATTTTACTAGTATGATTTTGTATGAAAGTCCTAAAATTTTCTAAAGTTGGAGTTTTATATACAAAGGTGGGAAAATATTTTATTGGTAATTCTTCATATAGCTGTAATACAGTGGAATTCATTTTCGATATTAAACGTTACAAATTTGACACATTATTTGTTCATAGCAAATACTTTCGTATCTTCTCGTATTACCGTTGATTGGCAAGTTCCCCCACTCTAAGCATAGTGAAAGCATAACTAAACTCCTTATCACCTTTCAATATGTGTATGTTTGTGTGTAAGTTTGTTTTCTTTTCTACATCTAATTCTCTCTTTATTTTACTTTTATTTGCAGTCATTACAACCGCTTTGTGACATGATATAGAAGAAATACTTTTTATCATCTTTTATTTACAAGCCATCGTATCAAAAAGTTTGTTCAAAGATTTAATTAAATAGACTTTGTAAATTTCACTTTCTAGAAGACATGTAGATGACTTCAGCCCTTTCAAAATGAAAGCATGGTCTAAAGGCGTCACAAAAATGGAATGATAGAAAGTAAACGCAAACTGATACATTTTATGGACAACTTTGTAGAAAACTATTAAACATTACATCACATTGTACCAAAACCAATATCTAACCTGTACCACATCACATTGTACCAAAGCCAATATCTAACCTGTACCACATCACTTTGTACCAAAGCCAATATCTAACCTGCACCACATCACAGTGTATCCAAGCCTATATCTGACATGTAACACATCAAAATTTATCAATACTTATACCTAGCCTGTACCACATCACAGTGTATCTAAGTCCATACCTTACTTGTACCACATCACAGTGTATCCAAGTCCATACCTAATCTGTACCACATCACAGTGTATCAAAGCCTATATCTAACCTGTACCATATCACAGTGTATCAAAGCATATGCCTAACCTGTACCATATCACAGTGTATCAAAGCCTATATCGAACCTGTACCACATCACATTGCATCGAAGCCTATATCTAACCTGTACCACATCACAGTGCACCAAAACCAGTATCTAACCTGTACCACATTACAGTGTATCCAAGCCAATACCTAACCTGTACCACATCACAGTGTATTAAAGCCTATATTTCACCTGTACCACATCACAGTGTATTAAAGCCTATATTTAACCTGTACCACATCACAGTGTATCAAAGCCTATGCCTAACCTGTACCACATCACAGTGTATAAAGCCTATATCTAACCTGTACCATATCACAATGAATCCAAGCCTACATCGAACCTGTACCACATCACATTGCATCCAAGCCTATATCTAACCTGTACCACATCACAGTGCACCAAAGCCAATATCTAACATGTACCACATCACAGTGTATCCAAGCATATATCTAAACTGTACCACATCACAGTGTATCCAAGTTTATACCTAACCTGTACCACATCACAGTGTATCAAAGCCTATGCCTAACCTGTACCACATCACAGTTTATCAAAGCCTATATCTAACCTGTACCATATCACAGTGTATCCAAGCCTATATCGAACCTGTACCACATCACATTGCATCCAAGCCTATATCTAACCTGTAACACATCACAGTGTACCAAAGCCAATATCTAACCTGTACCACATCACAGTGTATCCAAGCCCATACCTAACCTGTACCACATCACAGTGTATCTTAGTCCATACCTAACCTGTACACATCACAGTGTATCAAAGCCTATGCCTAACATGTACCACATCACAGTGTATCAAAGCCTATATCTAACCTGTATCACATCAGTTTATCAAAGCCTATATATAACCGTTACCACATCACAAAGCCTATGCCTAACCTGTACCACATCCCAGTGTATCAAAGCCTATATCTAACCTGCACCATATCACAGTGTATCCAAGACTATATCCAACCTGTACCGCATCACGTTGCATCCAAGCCTATATCTAACATGTACCACATCACAGTGTATCAAAGCCTACACCTAACCTGTACCATATCACAGTGTATCCAAGCCTATACCTAAGCTATACCATATCACAGTGTATCCAAGCCTGTATCTGACCTGTACCACATCACAGTGTATCCAAGTTTATACCTAACCTGTACCACATCACAGTGTATCCAAGCCCATACCTAACCTGTACCACATCACAGTGTATCCAAACCTATACCGAACATGTACCACACACAGTGCATCAAAGCCTACACCTAACCTGTACCACATCACAGTGTATCAAAGCCTATGCAGAACTTGTAAGGTATGTGTGTACATTAAAAGAGCAAGCGGTTATAATGTTTATTTTAGATGGTACACTATAGACTACGAAGTGAGCGCTATTGATTTGGCTGTTTTATTATAAAGGTAAAAAAGACAACAGTTTACTTAGTAGAAGAAAGGTCATGCTAATAAGCAAATAACTTCTTCACTGATTACTAACGAGGTATTTCAGTTTAAACAGATGAATAATATGTTTCAACTAACTATATAAATAAATAAATAAATAAATAAATAAATAAATAAATTAAACCTATGACCTCAAGCGATTGAATGTGTACAGCCAACGGTTCTATTCAAGTAAACATATTGTGACAAACCAACTATCGATTACCGTCCCTGAAGACTTCCAAATCAAGTTTTGTAATATGCTCGAAATTGAATTGGGTGAAATAGCTTATGGAACGGCATGATTATTTTGTAAAGAATATACCTGATATGTTTCAATTCAATACAGTGTTCTACTATGAAAAATATCAATAAAAATGATGCTAAAGTAACTTATTGCAAGATCTACATAGTATGTATTTAAACATAGCATGATAATATCTATTGGCATTATTGATCGCAGTATATCATGGTTTCGAATATAGGATAATAATATGTATTGGCATTGATGATCGCGATATTCGTTAGAGTTATATCTGATTGATTTGCATCATTTTTCGAGCAGGAAAAAATTGCACATTTTGAATCACATCGAAAAAAGAAAACAAATTTTTAAAGTTTTATCACCTTTAAAACGAAAATAGATTTAAGAAAATATCAGAAGCACAACTACTTTTCTTCTTAACGCGCTAATAATTTTACTCGTGGATATAAGGATAAATGCAATGAATACGGGAAATAAAGGGCTTTATGATTAAGAAATGATAATAAGATATTTGTCTGGTATTTTTGTCACTACAAAGTGAGGTATTCATACGAAATTATATTTTATTACTTATTTACACTTTTGCAAAACAAACCATGGGCAGATAAAAGGAAAATAAACAATTTCGTATTTATTATTTGGAAAAACGTTGAAAATATTTTGCCACTATTAAAAGGTGCATGGATGTCGGGTCATATCTACTAGTAAACCAGTCACTGCAAAAGTTTCCCGAAATGATTCCTGTAACCTTGACGTGTGCCTAATGCTCCATGTAACCTTGACGTGCACTTGATGCCATCAGAGAGGGAAATAATCTTGGCATAATTGATATGATTTTGTTAAAGATTGAATTAGACATATATATTGTATCATGTGAATATATTAATTGCAGCTGGAGGGAGGTTGTCATTTCTTGAGTAAATCCATGATGTCAGCTCTTTCAAGTTTTCGACAAACATTTCTTATTTTCAGTCTTTCTCATGGGTTGATAATTCACTGCAGTACAAAGGCACCAGTATTGCAAGAAATTAAACCACTTACTGTCTATACCTTGCACTTGTCTGTCTTCCAAGGAACAGCCTTGTTTTCATATGTAAACTAAGAACAACACAGTACAAACAACTCTAGCAGCGTACCGACGTTACTGCTGGACACTCCGACGCTATTTAATATTTTCACGACACCTATAGAGAGGCTGCTCGCTAATTATCTTGAGATTCTTCATCACTTTTTTATATAGAATAAACAAGTTTACACTCATCTGAAAATATTTCAGGATCGCTGAATATGGAATAACGATTTGTTGCATAAAATTTTTCATCACGTAAAAAGACAAGCCCTGAGAAAAATAATATAGACACGACACAGGCACAATGACAAAATTTCAGCCAAGGCATTTATTTGTATTACATAAATATATTAATTGATAAATAAGGATTTAAATTTGTACATATGCAGACACTTCTATATATGAGCAAAGCTTAACATATATTGCTTTTTAAGTTTGATTAATTTATACGAATTAGTTCGACACATAAAATGTGGATACAAAATCTTGTCTTTCTTAAAATGCCTTCCTAGGTTTGATTGGCACGTGTTGCCCAAAAGGTAATACGGAGATTTTATTGCCTTAAGACTATTTGCTAGGGAATTTGCTCTTTTGTTATTAGTACTGTTTAGTAGAAGACCGGAAGAAATACACTTGGAAATATAAATTTAACATAGAACACTGTTGGAAAACAAATTCTGAACTTTTGAACAGATCATACTCAAACTGAAAATCAATTCGAACTAGATTTGAATTATTAGATATTAGAATCGATACTGATGCAAACAGTATATAGTTTTGTTATGTAATGAACATTTTTTAGATTAAGAATTTTATTCTGGTAATGCAAAACCTTGAATGTTCAAATAAAGAACGAGTAATGCAAGGTGATACTAGCTTAACCAGGGAATAAACAAAATAAAAAAATCTCTTTTTTTCTTGAGATCCTAAAAGAGATTAAATTTTTAAAATTACTTGAAGCATGACCTGTGGGCCATATCTAACAGAAAACAAGGTGACAATATGATACCCAGATAATTGCTCGTGCTATTGGCATTGTCTATCCTTTCAAAGAAAATGTTTTCGTTCATTACAACCATATTTGTTCTGATCCTATTTGTACCAAGTGCAGAATGTGTAAATGTTTTGATATCATTAGGTCTCCTCCGAGCATGAATAAAGCGAATTTAGATCTTATGTACACCCCATGGCTAACAAACACAAATGACAGACTCGATCGACCATGAGCATCATCGGGCGTCGTTAATGAACGGATCAAAATAATCCTGGAAATAATAATGTGTTAACAGTCAGTGCAGTCCTACATTAAATCATTTCCCTCAAATGTCGCCTTATATTGAGCGCCAATTCAAAGCTCTTCTCCCATTATCCGACGAGAACTTAACGAGATTTCATACTGCTATTGTGCAAGATGAAGATGTAATTGATGATACTGTCACGCAGCACGTGACCCCATAGTTACTGGATCAAAATACTAAATCAAGCCACGTGACTTTGAGAGTAATCTTGTTAATATTGAAAGTTTTATGAATTTAATATCAGGAATAATGATTTACTGTGCTGTAAATGTCAAATATTGAATTCAATTTCAAATTTGCTTTACGTCAAGATGAAAGTTACCCACCAAGAATATTATCCACAACTCTTAAGTAAAAAGTCAAAACAAATAAAGAAGACAAATATGGTGGTTTCAGCATTACTCACTATTATGACCGATATAGCACATATAACATTTAACCCAAATAACACTGTTTTCATAGAACCATTTGCTCAAATCTTATTATTCAAATGTTGTTATATTGATCAAGTAAGATACGAATTATAAGAAATAACTAAATATTAGAGTATATTTTTGAAATACTTTTGTAGTAAAATGCTGAACATCAAAATCGAATTTTTTTAAAAAAAATACATCATTAACGATTTTGATTTTTCCACTTATTCCGGATGAAAATTTAAGCAGTCAATTTGCTTTTATTTATACTTTTTTAAAATTGTCGATTATAGAGAAAAATTGAAACTTTAGTGGAAAATTTATGTACAATATCGCACAATATATAGAAAGATGAAATATGAAGAAGAAGAGAAGAGAGTTTAAAAAAATTGGTAGCAAAACTGAATTTTGAAATAAATTTTATGTAATTTTTTTCACGAAGTCTTTCTTGTATTTCGGATAATAAAACTAAAAGGATCAAAATTTTCCTGATATTACTATTTGATCATATTGTTTAACCAATATTTTTTTATTAATTATGAAACGGAGTTATGAACTATCTATATTTTATATTTATTTTATATTTATCGATAAAGGGAAACGGTGATTAGGTTATTATATAGACACCAGAAATGTTACGTGATACCATTTAACAATGGTAGCTACAGTTTAAGACAAATAGATATATAGGCAGACAGATGAAGAGAGAAAGAGTGACAGATATTTATGAGCATATAGGCATACAAACAGATAGAAAGAAAGAAAGAAAGAAAGATAGATAGATAGATAGATAGATAGATAGATAGATAGATAGATAGATAGATAGATACCATACCTTATTCTTTTAAAACGATTGAAATATACTAAGATATGTGCGAGATTATCATATTTTGTCCCTGTGGAGAAGTCGGTGAACCATTAGCTCAAAGCATCTGAGATCATGGAATTTGATATATTCTCATTTGAATGTTTGTCACTTTTTTTTTTAAAGATGAGTCTATTTAGCCACTAATGATTGCTAGAAATATTTCTGGATTTTATCGTACAACTTTCTCATTAGGCATCATATAAGTCTTGTTTTCTTTTCTTTACTTTCCTCCTTTGGAAATGTCTGAGGATATTATCCGTGTCAATTCATCGCTGCAGGATTACGTAGAAATCAGTTGGATGAAAACTAATAATACGGAATGGTATATTTCATGTACTCATTAAAGACCTGTTGTTCTTTATCTTCTCAACTTTGTTGACTCGTTTTCTGCATTTGACACTTTGCATAGTGATAGCTTTTATACACATTTTATTCATCTTATATGTTTTTAAAAATAAACAGGACTGGAGGTATACAAGGACGATCAAGTCAACCGTGTCATTTTCTCCCTGGTTGTGGATATGAACTGAATGGCCGCTTCATTAACTAATCATGTGTTTAATGCTTTTGATAACTATTCCTGGTCTCTTACCTGTGTACAGGTGCAACTATCCTTTTTAAAAGTCCCAGCTTTAAGGTGCGGTAATCCGAACTACCGATATACAGATTAGTTATGTCACTCTGTTCCCGCTAAAATACAAAATACCGCTTTTACAGTTTGACAATGGACGATTCATTTTCTTTTTTTTTTTAGTTTACATGGTTATTGAATCATCGTTTTTGATAAACCAGCCAATGTTACTAAACATTTTCATTTTATTTTTGAGGCAAGTTTTTTTGTTATATTCTTGTAATTCAAAAGACATAATAATCTATAAACTGTTCATTGTCTTTTATTGTTAAAAAATTATCGTTTTGCAAAATTGCTCTTCTTTAAAGCCTCTTATGCAGCAAAATATTTACCTCAAACTTTCGTCCAATAACAGTAGAAGAACCAAAAGTAAACAACGATAACCACAGCGATAATACTAATACTAATAATGATGATGATGATGATGGTAATGATGATGATGATGATGATGATGATGATGATGATGATGATGATGGTGATGATGATCTTCGACGTTTATGACGATGACGACGTCAAATATATCATCTACATAGCCGGAAAGATTATATACAAAAAGAAAGACAACTGTAAGGTTTAAAACATTAGTCATGAGGGATTACTATCAGCAACTGTAATAAACATGTGCCTTGTCCATATCTTGATTTGTAGTTATAACCGAACTCGTACAAATTTAATAGTTAATAGAAAGCAGAATAAACATTTTCATTTTCTGATGAGAACAGAACTTTAAACAAAAAGCAAAGCATTCTATGCTGCTCAGGGAAGCTACAAAAAGAAACTTTAAAATTACAGTCGAAATTCACAATTCCAGAGAGAGAGAGAGAGAGAGAGACTTGTAATATTCTTGGCCTACAGAATTTACTCAGTTTACAAACTTTTCCTCAGTGAAAAAGGACTGCTGTTTCAACCGTACTAAATGTAATTGTGTACCTTAAGGTCCACAGAAAGTTAAATTAAAAATATAACTTAACACTGGGATAAGATAGCATACGTGCTATTTTAGAAACAAATATTAAGTTTAAATAACTATAAAGAAAAAACGATTATGATATGAAAATGGTCACCCGTGAATGGATGATGATATTGAAAAAATTACCCACTTTAATAATTTTATATTTGAGATTTTTTTCATGTCAATAACTGAACATTTTCAATACATACTCTGTAGATGATTTGATTTTTCGTCCTAAAAATGTGAAAGTTTTATGTTTCTTGTATTCAAGTACTAATTATTTTCCTATGTGAGGAAATACCTTTATAAGCTTTGTAGCCATATGGATCGTCATCCAGAACTGAAATTAAATCTATGACACAATCGGGATGGTCATTTAATTTTTGAGAATATAATTATGAAATTAATTTTTATTATTTCATGCATAGGTTTAAACTGCAACCAGTGATATATAGAAAGATATAAAATTGATAAACAAAATGGTTTAAAATATTATCAGGTATATCATCCAACAGAATAACTTTCAGTAGAACCCTTTCTCCTTTTACTTGCAATACAGACATTTTCATCAATTTATGTTTCATAGGTAAAGGTAGAATTTAAAAGAAATCATATCTTTACTGTTCTCGATTATATATGATCGTGCTTATTATGATAGCATACATTTTATCACCTACCACATATTATTTTTATTGCTAGAAACATGTACAACTAGTGGGTGTAATTTAAGTAAACCTTACACCTTTTAACATCTTAATATCAAATACAGAGAAAATAATTGTCTTCTTTTTAAATTGTGTAGAACATACCGGTAATCGTGATTTAAAACTGCAGAAGCATGAACAATAACAATAGTAAAACGGATATGACGAGGACAAAAATAGCAGTTAAGTTTTTATATTATTCTTATCATTGTAGTATTTTCAATTGGTAAGAGACATACTTTTTAACAGCTTATTTCAAATAATACAAATATACTCTAGTTCATTACGGATATAATATTATTTCTATACACATTACTTCTAAAAAAAAATTAAAAATAAGTCGCTGTGATATATTAAACAAGAAATGTGTCAATCTTGGATGGAGAATAGATAGATAGATAGATAGATACATACATACATACATACATACATACATACATACATACATACATACATACATACATGGATGGATGGATGGACGTATGTACGGACAGACAGACAGATAGACAGATATATAGATAGATAGATAGATAGAAAAGTAAAGCAAAAATAATCACAGGAAAATTATTATTATTATTATTATTATTATTATTATTATTATTTTTGGCGATTATTTTCACTTTTGTGATGACACTATCTAAAGAATATAAGAAAAATGTAAGATAAAAAGGCATTAGCAATAGTCTGACTATGAAAGGGTAATGCACATCAACAGAAGAACGTACTAAAGGTATCATTGGTTTCATATTATTAAACATACTTTATACTGGTTTGGTGAAATCAGGAAATGAAGTAAAGAATACGTGGGCTATAAATAAGAATTAATTATTTCACCTTCATATTTTATTTTACAGACAAATAAGCGCAAACATTTTCCCACAAAGAAGCTACTTGCAATTTAATCACGGCTAAAAACCACACGTATGTTCAGTCAATTAAATCTAACCTGAAAGCCTTATGATAACAGCTTATTTTATGCATGCCATAAACGAATAAAATATAAAAGAGTCATAATATTATTTCACAGATATAATGTTATTCAAAACAGCATGCGTGGAATTAATGTCATGCAAAGATATATTCTCCTCTGATAAAATATTGAAATCATGTCACATCTTGCTAAATAATTGAAAATAAAAATTCCAATCAGGAGTCAAGGATAAAAGTGATTTAGATTTGAAGACTGAACATATTTCTCTGAAGTGAGACCTCACCACTTCATTTTATCTTAAATAATAACTGATAAAAAGGGATTTCGTCTCATAACAATATCCATTTTTAAATTTAAAATAGTTTTAATATTGAATGCCGTAATTAATTACCACATGTTGTCATAAATTTCCTTCCCCATTATCGTGAATTGCATCTTGAGGGAGACTGGCAGTCCACTATACACGTTGATTTTAGCCCCATGTTACGAGATACACTTGTCAAACTAATCAGAGGTGTAGTCTTTGCACTAATGCTATCCATTAGGTCACCTGAGCGGGCAAATGAGAGTGCAGAAAAAGCAGGTGCTTTAATAGGTATTGGCACTGCAGGCCCATTGTGGGCAATATGACTTATTCTCAGGATGTCCCTGATATCAGCACTAATATGCGCACTTAAGTGTCCGTTCAAATGTCCGTACGGAGAAGTAAGTGAGTTCAGAATCTCGTTATTGGCGTCTCGTAGACTCGAATATGGAAACACCAGGCTGGTTCCTGTGTTTGTAGCACTGACATGACCGGCAAACTGGCTCGCAAAGGCTGGCAGTGGAGCTGGGATGATAGGTTGGGAAAGAGATCCAGTACTTTTGAAGTCAGGTGCTATGATGTTTTCTATGGTAAAAGGTTGCTTAAATCCAATGTTATTTCCATGGCCGGTCAAACTTCGAAATTTGGAACCAGATGCAAGCTGTTGAAGTCTCATTCTGGCTTGTTCTTGAATAAAAGCTGATGATGCCATTCCGATTTTCATAGCCTCATCCGATCTCAACTGTTGCTGCAGCTGGTGGATCTGGTTGGATTTTTGAAGTTTGAATCTTTTCCTTCTTCTAAGAAAACTCCCGTTTTCAAACATGTCTCCAGCAAACGGATGCATTGCCCAGTAACTTCCTTTTCCTGGCCTGTCTGGACGTCTGGGAATCTTTATGAAACAGTCATTAAACGAAAGATTATGTCTCAATGAGTTTTGCCATCTTTGGGTATTCTGTCTATAGAAAGGAAACCTGTCCATTATGAATTTGTAAATTTCATTGAGTGGTAACATCTTTTCTGGAGAGGACTGAATGGCCATTGCTGTCAGAGCGATGTAGGAGTAGGGAGGCTTTTGATCATTGTATGTATTTCTTCCAGGACGAGGCATCTTGGCAGCAAAACGGCACGGTACTGCCTTGATATAAAATTATATATCACTTTTTTCATAAACGTACTAAATCTCTATTGAATTTTACATTCATCCATTGATCTGGTGTTGTCAGTTTGTTGTCAATTTGTTGTCCCAAAGAAAGAATTATTTGAACAATTGAAATATGTCCTTTTCTTCGCCTGGTGGTGTCTAAATGTCTTAGTACAAAAAGTAAGCCCGTCAAAGATCACGAAAGCTCCAAACGTTGATTACTTGAATTGCATTATTCTCGGATTTTAATTTCAAAATATTTCAATTCAGTTTTTATTGCACTTTGTAGACGCTCCTCCGGAAATACTGTTTTATAAACAAACACACTGTATTGTAATCTCTAAAAATTATTTAAATATTTATAGAACCTTTTAGTACCTTCTGTTCTGGTGAATTAAATTTATAAGCAAGGAGTCATGTAGACAAGCTTAGAAGAAATGACTTACAAGCTTTCACAGTCCATAAATGGTATCCAAAGACGTGAAAATAACTTTTTCGGGAAGGCAAATTTGATTTCATGAACAAACATTTGACATAGAGTCGAACATTCCTCCTGCAGAGTCCTATTATACGCCATAGTGTCACATTAGCATACGTCCATTATACAGAAATAGGGCGTGGTTTATGGATATTTTCAGACATCGATAGAAGATATCAGCCAATCGGATCACTCAAGCATCTATACCACAAATGGTGAACTTAAAGATTTGTAAATCATGTTTCCGCCTCACTTGTTTTTGAAGTATTTCGAGAGCAAAAGGATATGAGTTCTATTGCAGTACAAGCACAGCAGGAAAAGGACATTATTTAACCACTGACCCAACATAGCTTATGTCACATCCAAGACTTAAGTGGGTTTTCACGACAGTTCTCAGATATAAAGACCTATTTGAATCATTACTCTGCGACTTGAATACAAAGCTACAGAAGCAAACAATAATGAAAACTCCTTTCATACAGAACAGTAAACGCACTTGACGCATGGCACTTTAATTTGATTTTAAAACAAAACGTAAATAATTGATAACAATGAACTCCAAATACTCGAAAACTATCATTCTTTCAACATTTAATAAAATGTTCTAATTTTTATCCAAATTAAAAATTTGAAGCGCGTGGTTAAATAGTTAATATTTAAAATGAAAAAAAAAATCATAAACACTTTTGCACTTTCTCCAAGAAATTACACGAAATGCAGATAAACAGACACATTGAAATTGACAAATTCATCAAGGAAGACAGTAGAGAACGCAATTTATATAACCTTGCAAATAAACAATATTTACACCGAAGATAATTTCCTACATATTCAGACGTTTCCATCTGTGTGTGTGTGTGTGAGAGAGAGAGAGAGAGAGAGAGAGAGAGATAGAGTACGTGAGTGTGTGTGTAAAATTATTTTGCGATGTTTAAACTTAATGCAAATTTACCATGTCCTCTACAACCTGCATCATATGTTGAATGATGGTATTCACACGCGTAAACATTATGAGGGTCTTAGTAAACCTTATGCCAAACTGATCTCCTTGTAAACCTAATGACAAGGTAACATCACAGTGAATGACATAGCAACACGTTTTTTATACATATACTGCAAAGTTATTTGCAAGATACACGTTTCTGAATCCATTTGTATTTTCTACAAAGTTAAAAATTCAATCGAAGATCTCTGTTCATGGAACGCTAGTACACTTCTCTATCAGAGACCTATATGCGAAGTTCCTTAGCGAGCAAACTATTTGTTTATATACAATATAATATAATATAATATAATATAATATAATATAATATAATATAATATAATATAATATAATATAATATAATATAATGTAAAGTAATATAATATAATATAATATAATATAATATAATATAATATAATATAATATAATACAATATAATATTGCATAATATATATGAAGGATGAATTTAATATATGTTCTGCACTTTGAGTTTCTTAAAAAGATATATAGTATTCAGGTTCAACGAAATACGCACACAATCACAGGTGTCTCAGAGTTTGACAAATTAATTTTACCCAGGTAAATATCTCAATTATTCAGCACACCGATTGTCCCTCACACCCGACTGCCAGCGCATTATATGGAGAATGTTTTTCAAAGCTGAAATTGAATTTAGCACATTCAACCGTTTTATAACCTACAAGGTGATGGGGATAATTCATCAAGTAGTTTATGAGCTCTTCACATTGCTTGATTAGTCCTGATGAATTTAAAGTTTATATAATGGTGGACTACATATACTGACTTTCTGTTTTCTCTGTTAATATTTAGAGTTTTGTATTTATATGAAGTGTTTGATGTTTACCTGAAGTTCGAATATGCAACAGTCAATTCTGTAGATGTGCTGACACAAATACAATGAAAGCAAATAAAAAGCCAATCGATTTGTTAGAGGTATTCTCATATGTTACAAATTAGAAAAATGTACCTGTTAATGTATAAAAAATCCCATTTGGAATATTATCTAAACACACTGAAATTAAAATTTAGTACGTTCGTTCTAAGTTGCGCATGCTTCAAGATATTCTTCACTCTACGGAGTTAATGGGAAAGATTTTAATGCATTTCATGTTTTACATGTGTAGTTTGCATGCCACTACTTGCGAATAATTCCCAATCCGATTCAGGCGGTGCTGGGCATAACTCTTGTGAAAAGTTATTGAGATTCAAACGATTGTTATGACATGTAGACCAAGAAGGTTATTAATATGATCGTCAGCTATAATTTTGAAATTTATTTTAGTTTAAAACGAGACTTTTCCCCTTTAAGCTTGCATATAAGCCACATTTGTTTCTCGTTAAACGACTTGGTCATATATTTTCGGTGGAAAGTTTTATGAATGCAATTTTTTGTTTACAAGCAAAGAGAGTATTGAAATGTTCTGTAATTTCTGCTTGAAAGTCTGAATAAGAGATTTTATAATTAATCCTTTAGACCGACTATTATTTAGCACACGAACTTTGAGATAATCGGTCTCTGAATAGTTTTTCAGCCTCAGTTACGAGAATTATATGTAAATATTTCATATCCATGTCATATAAGAGCATTGTATTTCTTTACATTAATTATGGAATTGTTGTCATTGCGTTGCTGTAATTACCATAATTGTAAAATAAATGAAAAGGGTCTACATAGTGTTGATCAGTTTACAGTCAACGTTTCATCCAAACACGTTGGTAGAAGTGTTAACGAGATTAAAATAATTATTCGGCCTATTTCTCAACATACAACAGAACTAAGAACTGACCTGCGAACATACACGTCTATAAAGAAAATTGAATTGCCGTGTTCTGAAAAGAGACCATCCAAACTTCAGATAGCTTACTCTGAGTTAAAATGTAACGTTGTTTCAATGTATGTATCATTACTTTAACAACATATTATATAAGTATATAAGTAAGCCAGACTAGGGACTTGTTTCTGATACATTTTATAGATCATTTAGACAACTTTCATAGAGCTGAGCTATTTTATTTTCTCTACAATTACTGCAGATTTACGTGTTATGCTGCTATGTAGGTGGGTATTTGTGTATGCAGTTAAGTAGATATGTACGTAGATAAATAGATAGACAAATAAATATGTTGGTAAGATGCTAAAAATGTCTCATTTACATGCAAAAAGATATTGCGTTACCTGTGTTAAAGTGAGTTTTGCTGAAATCCAGGATATATTGCATTACCTGTATTAAAGTGAGTTCTGCTGAAATCCAAGATATATAGCATTGCCTATGTTCAAGTGAGTTCTCCTGGAGTCCAAGATATATTGCATTACCTATGTTACATTGATTTCGTCTGGAATCCAAGATATATTGCGTTACCTATGTTACAGTGAGTTCAACTGGAATCCAAGATTTATTGCGTTACCTATGTTAAAGTGAGTTCTGCTGGAGTCCAAGATATATTACATTGCCTATGTTACAGTGAGTTCTGCTGGAGTCCAATATATATTGCGTTGCCTATGTTAAAGTGTGTTCTGCTGGAGTCCAAGATATATTGCATTGCCTATGTTACAGTGAGTTCTGCTGGAGTCCAAGATATATTGCATTGCCTATTTTAAAGTACGCTCTGCTGGAGTCCAAGATATATTGCTTTGCCTATGTTACAGTGTGTTCTGCTGAAATCCAAGATATATTGCATTGCCTATGTTAAAGTAAGTTCTCCTGGAGTCCAAGATATATTGCATTGCCTATGTTCAAGTGAGTTCTCCTGGAGTCCAAGATATATTGCATTACCTATGTTACAGTTAGTTCTCCTGGAGTCCAAGATATATTGCACTGCCTATGTTAAAGTGAGTTCTGCTGAAATCCAAGATATATAGCATTGCCTATGTTCAAGTGTGTTCTGCTGAAATCCAAGATATATTGCATTATCTATTTTAAAGCACGTTCTGCTGGAGTCCAAGATATATTGCGTTGCCTTTGTTTAAGTACGTTCTGCTGGAGTCCAAGATATATTGCATTGCCTATGTTACAGTGAGTTCTGCTGAAATCCAAGATATATTGCATTGCCTATGTTCAAGTGTGTTCTGCTGAAATCCAAGATATATTGCATTACCTATGTTAAAGTACGTTCTGCTGGAGTCCAAGATACATTGCGTTGCCTTTGTTAAAGTGCGTTCTGCTGGAGTCCAAGATATATTGCATTACCTATGTTACAGTGAGTTCTCATGGAGTCCAAGATATATTGCACTGCCTATGTTAAAGTGTGTTCTGCTGAAATCCAAGATATATTGCATTGCCTATGTTAAAATACGTTCTGCTGAAATCCAATATATATTGCATTGCCTATGTTACAGTGAGTTCTGCTGGAGTCCAAGATATATTGCATTGCCTATGTTAATGTTTGTTCTGCTGAAATCCAAGATATATATATATATATATATATATATATATATATATATATATATATATATATATATATATATATATATATATACACACCGCTTCCGGTAGCCTAGTAGTTAGAGCGTCCGCCTCGGATGCGGGAGGTCGTGGGTTCGATCCCCGGCTGAGTCATACCAAAGACTTACAAAAATGGTACTAGCAGCTGCCTCACTTGGCGCTCAGCATCAAGAGGTTAGTGTTAGGACTGGTCAGCCTGGTGTCAAGATAATGTGACTGGGTGGGACATCATGATTCATGTCTGCGGCATGATTCCCCAGTGCTAGACATCACTATAAAACTGCCACATTGCAGACATCGTAGCGATATGACTGAAAAATTGTTAAAGCTATGTTAAAAATCCAAATCACATCACATCATATCACATCACATAAATATATATGTAAGTACGTTCTTATGAAATATATACCTAAATGATAAAGACAAAGGAAAATGTAGTTCAAGAAAATAGTTTAAACCTCAAAATAATTTTTTTCGAACATGATGAGAACTAAACATTTCCCGTGTATTTTAATGCAACAACTTTCAGGTTGTGTCAGCTAAGGAAAGTACATTTCATTTTGAAGTCTGCCTAGAATTATTTTTTAAAAAATCAACCTCGCCGTTAAGATTTAAACTGGAAATAACTTATCCAAAAAGGAAAGCCCAATTTTGCAATCAAATTAAGCAAAATTGCATAGCACCGGCAGTGTATAATCTTCAAAAAATAAACAGCACACAAAAAATATGCATATAACAGGTAGAAGTTTGATCAGAAACTATGGTGTGGTTTTTAAATACGGTACAAATTTGTACACTTTCTACATAACTTTGCAGCGGTGATTTCATTGACGTGTTCTTCCTTTAAAAAAACATCGCTCTGATCACACACACACACACACACACACACACACACATATATATATATATATATATATATATATATATATATATATATATATATATATATATATATATATATATATATATATATATATATATATATATATATATATATATATATATATATATATATATATATATATAATGTAATTATTATGCATATAATACCCCAAATACACCAAACAATATTCAAATAAATTAATTTTACAGAAAATAGATTAAATCACACATAATATACGCAATGGGCAATAAGGATCCTTACTGTATGCATCATGATGTCAGATGAGTGATATGTCATAACATACCTGTTTACATCACACTAAAAAGGCAGTTCACAAACTTAGCTTTGCAAGCATTTTCTAAAAGATAAACATCAATTATTTTTGTCACTGAATTTACAAAATAGTTATGCGTTAATTTAGTTCTATACTTAGTCGGTTTTGTTCATGGAGTTTGATTTCGATCATCGTGTTATATCTTGGATATCTCTGGCCAATACTGAAGGTGAAACCAGAGTTGCGGCAGGGTGGAGTGGAAATATATTGTTTTCCGTATGTTTCCGGTATTCCTCGTGTCTCTTCAAAGCTTGAATTAATCTTATTCAGGAAAAACGTATACTGCCTAATTTGACTCACGGGTTCCGCTGATGACGTTGCTTGGGATGATGCAAGGAAATAGTTTTTCCTGTTTGAATTTTGCAAAACAAATCTGCGAGGGGATAACTGGACATTGGCATAGCTACGTTATCCATTTCGATACAAATCTAAAATTTGGAAAAGACACTTAGATTTGAAACTTTTAAATTTGACCTAGTTTTCTTTACTCCTGATTCGAGACTTCTGAGCATGACTTTTGACGAATTAAGTTTTAGACTATCATATTTACTGTAACAGAATTTGAGTATCTCATTCTATTTCACAAATTTGTGAACGGTAAGCCGATTGTAGTGGTACTTTCGGTTAGTATACTAGAAAGCTCAGTGATGTCGCCATTTGAACGTATTTATGATAGTTTCTTGCAATTTCGGATATATGACCTTGCTGGAGCCAATGTCCTTCCATACTCCACTTGTCGCAAGCTTTCCAATGGTTAAAATTTGCACCCGAGATCATTTGAACAAGCTTTGCACAGTAGCTATTAATGTCTGTATCGCTTGTAAAAACAGATGCTCACAGTGGCATGAATCTTCAAAAATCTTGTGTATTGCAAGTGTTATCCTTTGTCATATGTTGTCAAACATACACTGCGTTGCGTATGCTACAGTGTATTCTCATGGAGTTCAGTTCCTTTGCGCGGGTTGTCTTTTAAGTGCCTTTTTACTAATCTGGTCCAACGGTCATTGTTTTGTATCTTGTATGTCTTTAAACCAGAGTTGTTTCAGGTAGGGTTGGAAGATTTTATCTTCGATATTTTTCCGGCATCACTGTCCTCTCTCTCTCTCTCTCTCCTTTGATAACTCATTTTCAAAAAAATAAATTATTTTGCCAATGTGATTGTTGATGTTACTGTATGCCCTGCAATGAACGTCATGGAGTTTAACAAATAAAAGCTGCAAGGGGATGACTTGAAATTGGCATGGCTTCGTTTTCCATTGATATACAGAGCTAAAATTTAAACACAAATAGAAACTTGAATTTTGGACAACTTTTATCTGAATATGACCTAGTTTTCTCCAGTCGTACTAGAATTTTGAACTAGAAGTTGACCAATGACTTTTCACACAGTCGTATTTACTGGAATCAAATTAGTATCAACCTCCTATTTTGCATGTTTGTTAACCATTATACTAGAATGTTCAATAATGTCGTAATTTTGATATTTAGTTTGTTTCTAACTATTAAAGAAACGCATACAATTTCGGTCTATGATTTCGCTTGAGTAAATATCCTCCCACTCCCACATTATATTACAAGGCCTTTGAGGTCAATCGAGCAATTAATTATATCTTATATCCGAAGTCATATGGTACTGTGTATTCAAGTTTTCAGCACTTAACTGAAAGAAGTATAAAAGATGCATAGAGAAAAATATATATTTTCCAAATTTAAGAAGAAGAACAGAATAATGAAAAAGGAGAGTAAGAAGAAGATGAGTAAATGATAAAGAAGGAAAATAACGATTAAAGGTAAAATGTGGCTGTACAAAAAATAGAAATTTCATTAAATTATGAATAACCAACGATAGATGTAGAATAACACATATTCCTACCGGAGGAAATCTTTATCTATTCAGTTATCAGTTGATCTTTCTAATTCTAGGTATGATAACAAATAAAATGTGATATTATATATAATTATTTTTAGTTAGTATTTACTACTATATTAAACGGACGAAATAAGAAATGTGTAACTCAAATAAAATTTCAAATAAATAGCAAATGAGCAAAAGACAATTTGCAAATTTGCAAAGTTACTATAAACTGTACGCATTTGAAATAAGCAGGCTTGATATAAAATAATTTTTTAATTGCATCAATTAATAACAGTAAAAACCTACAGCTATTTTTGCATCAACTCGCTTTAATGATAAAATTGAGGACATACGTGCACGTGTCTCAACCTTTCTGCTGCAGTGATGATACCCTCCTTGCACATTGTTCGTTGGGTCAAGTGCCACTTGGCTGGCCTTTCGCCCCTACCTGATATCCATCTTTACTGATGTTTGTAGCTATATTAGACAGTTGTCGGAAAGAACAAAATATGCACCCAACCATGTTGGTATCAAATTCAAGTTTGTCTTAATATTTCAATTATGGAATCGATGTTTCCTAAAGATGTCATAGACTGCGTGGAGTTGGACAGATGATGCTAGATGAACGGGCCTTAACATCATTTATTGTTGACTGTCTGGAATTAAACACCATTTGGGCTATCTTTCATTTCTTATAATTTACAAGCCGCTGGATGAATTGTTATGGTGAAGGTGATGACACCTTGTAAATTGTTCAGAATACTCGTTTAGGAAGAGACAGACAATGCCAGTTTTATTCGACTTAATTGAAAATCGGCAAGAACAGATTAAGGCAATTTCAATATTAGAACCCAATGCATTTTATTCTTGACTTTCGTTAAATTGACATTGAAATGGATCAAATTATTCAACGAATCGTAAGTTTCATTTTTTTTTCACTGATAGTTCAGTAAAAAAATAAATAAATATTGAAATAACTCTTAAAATGAACATGAAGTTCCAACATTTGACTAATTATTGAATCTTTAAGGTATAGATAAGCGTTTACTTATTGTTTGAATTTACCACGACCAAGTCATAAAGTAGATTGCATTTGTGCCGTTGGTGCAATGTCCTACAGCTTGCATCAGTATGGTTCATATGTATAACATAAGTGACTTGTGACTTATTTCTTCACAATTTATGTTTACATCTTATCAAAAGCAAGACTGTTAGATAATGGCAATGGTAATGACATTGGTACTTGTATTGGTAAGGACAATGGTAACGGCATTGGTAACGGTAACGGTATTGGTAATAGCAATGGTAATGACATTGGTAATTGTAATGGTATTGGTAACATCAATGGTAATGACATTGGTAATTGTAATGGTATTGGTAATATCAATGGTAATGACATTGGTAATTGTAATGGTATTGGTAATAGCAATGGTAATGACATTGGTAATTGTAATGGTATTGGTAATAGCAATGGTAATGACATTGGTAATTGTAATGGTATTGGTAATATCAATGGTAATGACATTGGTAATGGTAATGGTATTGGTAATATCAATGGTAATGACATTGGTAATGGTATTGGTAATAGCAATGGTAATGACATTGGTAATTGTAATGGTATTGGTAATAGCAATGGTAACGACATTGGTAATGGTATTGATAATGGTATTTGTAATGGCATTGGTAATGTTAATGGAATTGGTAATGGTAATGAAAATGGTAATGTTATAGGTAATTAAAATGGTAATGGTGTTGGTAATGGTATTGATAATGGTGTTGGTAATGGTACTGGTAATGGAATTGGTAATGACATTGGAAAGGGCATTGGTAATGTTATTTGAAAATGAACGGATGAAAATGCTTTGGACTATTTGTCGTGAAAGTGTGTGTGTGTGTGTGTGTGTGTGTGTGTGTGATTTGGACTTTTAACGTAGCTTTAACAATTTTTCAGTCATATCGTTACGATGTCTGCAGTGTGGCAGTGTATAGTGATTTCTAGAGCTGGGGCATCATGCCGCAGACATGTAACATCATGTCCCACCCAGTCACATTATCCTGACACCAGGTCGACCAGTCCTAGCACTAACCCATTAAAGCTGAGCGCCTAGCGAAGCAGCTGTTAATACCATTTTTATAAGTCTTTGGTTATATATATATATATATATATATATATATATATATATATATATATATATATATATATATATATATATATATATATATATATATATATATATATATATATATATATATATATATATATATATATATATATATATATATATATATATCAGAAATCATTAATTCCATGATAACAAAACATGAACAGAAATTCAGCTAAATATTCTGACGTTTGACTGATAACTGATTAGAAAGATATTCGAACTGTGATCTGTGATTGTAATCTTAGGCCTAGTTTAAAGATAGCTGGATATAATAAATAATAGAAGTAGAAAGTTTCCTTCAGGATAGTTGCTACTTTACTTCTTCTAAAGTTTTATTTATGTACAGAGTAAGTTTAAGGGATCCTGTAAATTTGACTGTTCAAGGTAAATGAATGCTTAATGTTAGTCGTTTATTAAGCAATTCGGGATTTATATATAGTCGTTAATAACGGATGAAAAATCCTGGTTAGGTACTACCAGCTTGGGAGTATTTGTTTTCCCTTTGTAGCTGACGATAACTTAAGTACAAATTTGATTTCGCGGATTTTATTTCAGATTCTGATAATAATTCACACAATTGAGAAAATACTGGCAGACGATATCCAGGCACGTAATCTAATCACAAATGTTGATACTAAACATGTGCAGAAGGAAATGCTAGTGGCGCGTGGCACTTTGTACAGTGATTCCAAGATGTGACAAGAATGGCTCCATCCACAATGCAATGATTTCCACAGAATGCGTAGATTGTTAAACAGCACACAAAAGCGTCCAGACAATCATAATTAAATGCCTGTTAATTTGATTTGGATTACAAGGAAATCAGTGTTCAAATCAGATTAGGATCTGTGTATAACAGCACTGAGTAAGACAATGGCATTATTCACGGACTGCGATATAATAGGCCAAAACACTATCGTCATGTTTACACGGCATTCATGCGACGGTCTATGGCTCAATTTCGATTTAAACTGAATAATTATTTCGAACGTTTGCCAACACTATGGCGACTGATCAAAAAGTATGGTAGGGTCCAGATTATTAATGGCCTCCTAAGATTTGCAAACATGAATAGAATAGATCAAATAAGATGGGAATTACTTAACTTGGTCACAAGAGTTCTCATATTTATGTATGTTTTTGCTTTTTTTTAGACATGCTCTGCATATATGACATAAACAATAAAATGAATTTCTAAATTCGCGTGTTAAACAAGTTTTATTTTAATATTTCGTGAAAGAGCACCAGTTTCGTGTGCCGTAATGTTTTGACGAAGAAGATGCTTGTAGTAGCATATTCTCCAGATATTTCCATCAACCCCTGCTCTTTGTGAAAGCCTCGCTTTTGCAACGTATATCGTCACCTATGCCCATAATTTTATGAGCAGGAGTTAGTGGTGAAAAATATAAAATTTCATTATCAAGCAATTTATTCTTTAATCCTGTCGAAACAAGGTGTTTTAGTCAAGTACAAGTCATCGGAACATTGATTACAAAGGATTTTTATTCTCGAAACAGTTGAAAGATTGTTTGTCTTGATAGCATACAGACTAAGATTTGTATTGCTAGTCTTTTTTATTTGCTGATTTCAATGAATATTTGATGAAATTATTCTTTTAGCTTGTGGAGAGTCTTGCTCTGCAAACAAAGCACCGTCATTTGTCAAGTGTCAGTTCTTCCGTTACGGTAAGGACAAGGATATTTTCTTGACCTGACACGAACCCGTGCCTTTCATTGTAATCTCCGGATGCTTCCAATATGTTTTTGAAGCGTTAAGTGGCTGTTGTACGTATTGATCATTAACGATAAATCAATCACCGACAATTCAGACGGTTTATCAATCACACATATGAAGCTCAAAAAGCAGATGAATCGGAGACTAAAAATTCTTTTGAAAGAATCCATGGTATATTCAAAGTAACGGAAAAAATGTCCAAGACAAACTTGCAAAATATTCTTATGCTGAACGTACATGCGATCAGTGAATCTGTCCGTGCACGATATATTTTCTGGTGTAAAACCAATGTTTCCCGATGCAGCTTTCAATGAAGTAATACTTATATTATTGCGACATCGTCATGCCGTCTTTTGTTGTTTCCACGACCACGAACCGTGAGAAATCAGTCGTTAGATACAATACAGATACAATTTCCTGTGAACAGAAAAAAGGCCGAGACATCTATATGTATGCCGCACCTTAGGTAATCATCTAGGTAATCATCTAATATGTTCAACATACAGTATATCAGTTTGAAAGATATTTTTATTCAGACTCTCTTGTCGAATCGTTAGATATCGGTCACACGAATCTTTGCTCCGTGGAAACGTATTGAAGCGACATTTCAAATTAACCTCTTTCCATCTTGAACATTTTTAAGACATACTTTTTACAAATAAAATAATATGATTAATGATAGTGTTTTATATATCAAACCGGACATCATTTAATGAAGACAATAACTTAAGACATAATTTCGGTAAGAAATTAAATTTTTGGAATGTGTCATCAAAGATACGAAACAACGATCTATGCTTTTTGTTTCCAAATTCATGTGTGACTGAACGTAGTTATCTTAGAATCCGTTCAACAATTCCAGAAGAATCTCACCAAGGGTATCATATAAATATTTGTCTCATTAACGTACATTTATTTGAACGTATCTGATAAGATCAATACGATATCTGAAACCCGTGTAAGTCCCACAAATTTTCAAATACTTGCTCAGCCATAACTGTATATAGGTCTGGCGATAGGCTACCTTTCTTACACATTTCTATTTAATGGTCCTTCAAAGATAGTCTTATGCAATAAAATGCATACCAACCAATATTTTTTTCGTGCTGTTTGATTGCAGTGTGCCTAAGTAATGAAGAAATATAATATTTTAAAACGTTCAATGCTCCGACGTTTCCAAAGCAATGCCCCTTAACAACAAAAAATATAAATGAACTCTTCAAAACCACTCTTTTTTTATACAAACATCATTTCCTGCACTGTGGACATTAAAGCATTAAATCAATTACCTTTGACTTAAATATTTAATATATTATATATGAGTCATGTTATCTGTCACAATTATAAATGATAGAAGAAAATTCATTTCCCCACTTAAAACAACTAGTATTTTGTGTAAAATTTAATTAATTAAATTTTATATATTTATTTACATATAACTTAGGCATGACATTCTTGAGATGTTCGGCATTTTCCTCTTATAATGAAATTCATCGAGTTCACTTTCGTTTTATAACCTGATAAAAATTTCACCAAATATTAGCTGAAATACCAGCTGAGCTGTTGCTTCATGTTTTGATGCCGCGAGACAAAATAACTGTACTTTGTCGCTGAAACACAATAATGACCAAGTAAGTAGAGAACAATTATTTCAAGTGTCACACATCTTGATGCATAGGCAAAAGCGAAAATGTAAAATATTTTTAGAGCTAAAATTTTTAATACTCAAAGAGCTGACATGTTAGCATTGAATC